>CM068321.1:5806525-5899025 GCA_034766995.1 Acanthacorydalis orientalis | reverse complement strand
ATTAATACAAAAAATAATTTTTATCTTAGATATTTAAACTAATTTTTTGAAAATATTTGGCTGGTAATGTATACTCATATATATATATATATATATATATATATATATATATATATATATATATATATATATACATACATATATATATATATATATATATATATATATATATATATATATATATATGCATATATATATATATATATATACATATATATATACGTATATATATATATATATATATATATATATATATATATATATATATATATATATATGTATATATAAAGCACATATGTTTATACCAGGTTAATGTTTAAAAATGCGTTTATATTAAAATGAAAAAGCATTTTCAATACGCAATTTGACTCGAGCGCAAACTACAAAATATTCTCCATGTTCACGTTTGTTTATTGACAAGTATTAATTCGATATCACAGCTGTCACACGACAAAGCTCACTTGATACAAAATCTGCAATAGTATAGTATGAGTAGAAAACGCACGGCCGACCTATTCGATGAGGTGGCACAGATTTACCCACAGAACGAACCGATCGGAGGATCCATACGAACAGGAAGAATTAGCGCGGCACGGACTTCGAAACGAGTTGACCGAAAAAAATCACCCGCTGATAGAGAGGGCGCCCCCCATTGTGACACGTCATTAAGCCGCGTCGAGTGATTGTGATTGGAGCACCGGGGGGGTTCGATCATGCAATGGGGTCAAAAAGTTTATACGTACAGTCGAACGTAAAGCGATGTGCAGACCAAACGACAAACGATTCCCTGTTTTCAATACATGTATATACATGTTTCTAGTGTTTCTCGTTTCACAATAACGCCCATCAGTACACCCGACGCTATTGGCGGCGTAATAGACGCGCTTGTTTTTATTAGAGAATGGTATACACACGTTCACACACATATAAAAATGTATACCTGTATATACACTCATATACTATATGTGTGCCTGTGTATATATGTGTAGGTTACAGGTGAGATTTTACTCGACTGTTTGCTTTAATAATTGATTGTATTGTAGACGTCTGATTGAGCATCACACCTCACTTCACTTCGATTTAAATTAAACTGATCCCTACGACTGATACAAATGTTTATTATTCGAGGGAGTTTTAATGTTGATAACAATGATTTCAGTAAAATTATTTTAAGGTTTAATACACTCATATTATTATAAAACTTATTATAGATAATTTTCATGCCTGAATTAGTAACAGACGCTGTTAATTCTTTGTAATTTTTGAATATATTATTTAAATATTCAAATAACTAAATAAAGAAATATATATTTTTATTAACTGCAAACAAACCAAACTGTTTTTTTCGTATATGTTTTTTTCAAACGTATATATATATTAATATATATATATATATATATATATATATATATATATATATATTAACTGTATTTTTTTAAAAAAAAGTAATAGAGATAACAAATTCACGTTTATATCTAGCAAATATTATTGTTTTGAATTTGATTTTATTTTTGTTTCCATATAAAGTCTTGTTATAGCAAACTGATTTTACGGATACATTTAAAAAGTTTTTTTTAATAGCTTAATTCTTTGTATAATTAGTAATCACTTCCATTTTTTTACAATAAACAGAATACAACTGACTTATTCATCCATAAAAACAACATTGTCTATATGTCTATTTATATAATTATTATTTTAATTAAAGCTTTGATTTAATTAAATCCTAAAATATGTACTAATGTGAAATGAACAAATAAACTGAGATATAGAAAAATCTCATATTTTTCCATATCTTATTATTTGTGAAGAGCTATATTTTCAGATTTATATTTCGATGAATTGTTTTTCGTGACTTTTTCGACAAAGATTGTAATTCAGTCTAAAAATAGATAATTTTTTCCGATTACAAATAAATATTTATTTGAGTTGAATTCATTTAAATATTTTTCAAATTTGAAATTTAAAATATTTTTTTATGAAGTGAATATCTAACATTAAAAAATTGCGGTTTTTATGATATTCTTTTAACTAATAAGGAAATATCACAAAATAGTCATAACTATTAATAAAATATATAAAAAAATGATATTTTGAATATTTAACATCATACATTTTTATTAGCTTTTCTTGCTTGTGTCAGTTCGAAAATTAACTATAATAAAATATCATCGAAAATAAAAATTTATATATATATATATATACACATTCATAAATTCATACACATACAGAATGAGTAAGTAGGTTTACAACTTTTTCTTTTATATTAGGTTGATAGAAAAATAATTGTTGTTTATGACCTTCAAATGCATATATATTTTTCTCAGTTTATAATTAACATTATTAATCAAAGTAAGTACCATTAGAATCGATACATTTTTACTGATTATTTACAAGTTAATCTATTCCGGTGGTGCAAAATTCCATGGTTCTGGAGGTGATAAAATCTCGAAATGCACTTTTGGCAGCAGCTTCATTGTTGAAGACCTTTCCATGTAAGAAGTTGTCGAAATGCTTAAACAAGTGATAATCTGTTGACGAGATATCTGGTGAGTACGATGCATGAGGAAATGTTTCGTACCTCAATTAATTCAAATTTTACATCGATCGTGCGACGTATGGTCGTGCATTATCCTGCAGCAGGATTGGACCTTTACGATTGACCAGTCTGGGAACCAGACATCGCAGTTCCTGATTCATTTTGTTCACTCGTAACAATAACTATCAACTATAATGGTTTCATCTGGTTTCATAAAAAGGTAATGGATTCTACTGAGCACAGACTACCAACGATTCACAATAATTTTTTTGATGTAGTTTTGGTTTCAAGAAATGCTTTGGGGCTTCATTTTTGTCCAACCATTCTGCAGACCGTTTTCTGTTGTCGTAATGCATCCACTTTTCGTCGCAAGTTACAATAAGATCAAGAAATGTATCATTTCTGTTGGGTAAAAGAAGCATTGAACAAACTTCATTAAGGTGACTTTTGGGTTTTCATTCAGAACGTGTAGCACCTATTTGTCAAGCTTTTTTGACTTTCTTAGCTGTTTTAAGTCATCCAGAACTTTTGGATGACTAACACCTAAGTTTTATGTAAGCTCTCTAATTATGACCCGTGATTCTGATTCAATTACCTCCTTCAGTTGGTCGTTATGGACTGAAGAAGAACGCCCGCAGCCTTCTCCATCTTCCAGGCTCTCGTCTCCAGCACAAAATTTTTGGTACCTCCATTGCACCGTGCATCTTTTAAGAGTACTCACACCGAAAGCATCGTTTAATTTACAAGCATTATAGGCTGCTAAACCATCAATTTTGAACTCATATAAAAATTTCTGTTATTTACTTCTTTTCTATCTTTGATTTAATAGCCCAATTTTAAGAAAAATTAATAATGAAACCAAAGTCAGTGGTTCCAAATTACAGACCGAAAAATGCACTTTAAAATCATATCAATGAACACAATTAAATGGTATTTTCATTGAAAAAAAAATAAGATTAAAATTCAAAAAAAGAACCGTAATTATTTTATGTAAGTTCTCTCTTTTTAAGTTCGATAATTACGTCCCTATCTGCCTATGGTGATATTTTGATCATATTTTTCATCACATTTTGTCATATTTCCAGAATTATATCATCGATTTCCTGACGATTATTCTCCTTTAGGCTTTTAAATTTCTCTTGTTTGTATAACCTTTGCTATTAAAGTATAACCACAAAAAATCTGGTGCTATTAAAACTTGGTGACTAATCAATATAACTGAATTTTGATATTAATTGGTCTGGAGAACATGTCATTTAAATATTCCCTCGTGGCACGGTCCCAGTGTGATATAGTGCCGTCTTTTGAAACCACATGTTCTCCAGTTCCACTTTTGATGGACTTGTGAAACCACAAGTCCATCTCGTTCCATTCGCTTGTCAAAAAGTTATCAATCATTTCATGGTAGCATTTACCAGCCACTGTAATAGCATTTATTTCAATATTCTCAAGTAAGTAAAATACAGTGACACATCCGAACCAAATACGACACTCTACGTTGATGTAAAGGTTTTTGGTCAATCAATTGTGGATTTTAAAACGCTCAGAGGCGTCTATTTGATTATTTATAAAGCCATCTATATTTAAATGCTACTCATCAGTCATGATATTTTTCGTCTAAAAGATCGTGTTGTCAGTATGAAACTGCAATAAAATATTTCCTTAAAAACTCTATAATGTGGAAAGAAAGTCTTAACTCCTGTGCATGATGTCTAATGGATGTGCTCAGTATTTTTGCCACACCTTGGAGCAGAGGTTCAATATTTCCCACTCAGCATGCGGTACTAACACCGCAAAGTTAGTCAGGCTGCTACTGAAGTATCGTTTTCGAATCTCTTTCCTTATCGGAGTATCATCTGCTTAATGGGTATATTATTACGACTGAAATCTAAAACTGATTTTTATAAAATGTTCTTCTAATAAGTATGTGTTATCTTCTCGAATAGTAGACGCTAAAACAGTTATCAAAGCTTTCTTAAGCCTCTAATATATTTCTAATCGAATAATGTCCAATAATGAATTTCGTACATCCACTCTCTTCAGATGTAAAATTCAAACTAACATAAACTCAGCAAAACGAAAATGGTGATCAATCTAAGTTCTAAATTTGCAACTAACCTTTAAAACTCTCTGTGTGCGTGTGTATATATCTATCTATCTATATATATATATATATATATATATATATATATATATATATATATAAATATATATATATATATATATATATGTATGTATGTTATTAATAAGATATTTACATTTATTTTTTTCTCTCTTAAATAAATTTCATGTCGATTTTTTTTAACTATTATAATATAAAATTACTTAACAGTAAAACATAATGAAAAGTATTTTAAATAAATGATAAATTATAGATTTCTACAAGAAGTACGAATAATATGTATATATATGAAGTCACCTTGAATAATAATTATTCATAAAATTCGTATTAGATTTGCATTCAATTATATTTTTTGAAACTAATAGCATTTGCTTATAAATTAAAATAATTTGATAATAAATAATTTTTATTTAAAGACGTTTTATATAAATATTATTTATCTTGAGACGTTTATTTCATCATTATTTTTGATTTAAATAAACATATTTAATTTTTATAAAAAAATTAACAGTTTTTTCACTAGAAATAAATACTTAGCACAAAATATTACATCTTCGTAAATTAAAATATATTAATTTTATGTTTACCAAATTATTATATTTACTTTTTACTAATAAACTAGTAACCGATCTATTTATTACGTTGGTAGAAAAATAATTGAGAATTTTGTTTTCTGAAGTCTAACTTTATTTTTTTTCAATAAAAATGTCATTTTATCGTGTATCTTAACCCATTTATGGCCAACCAGCTATATAATTAATTTTACTTCAAATTGGGCTATTAAATTAAAGATAGAAAAGAAATAAATAAGACGAAATTTTTTTTATGAGTTAAAAACATTTGGTAAAATAGCAGAATCTGCTCGTAAACTAAATGATTTTTTTGGTGAGGGTACTGTTAAGAAACGAACTGTGGAATGGTGGTTTCAAAAGGTTCGTACTTGGGATGAAAGTTTTAAAGATGAAGAAGGTCCCGGGTGTTTTCTTCAGTTGATAACAACCAACTGAAAACGTTAGTTGAGCAGAACCACGCATAACAATTCGAGATCTTGCACAAAAGTTAGGCGTTAATTATCCAATCGTTCTGGACCAGTAAAAACATCTAGGAAAAACAAAAAAAGAGAAAAATGTAATAAACCGCAATTATTTTTCTACTAACGTAATATTTATCCATCTGTATGTATACATACATACATACATATATATATATATATATATATATATATATATATATATATATACATTTATAATTAAAAGGAAAAGTGTTACTGTTCATAATTTTAATATAAAAATTATATTATTGGTGAATTTTATATACTAACGGTGATTTCGAAAGGAAAGTCGTATTTTCTATTTTATTATCATTATTTAAAACGTAGTTACGGAAATATATGCCTCTCGTCAAATTATATATATATATATATATATATATATATATATATATGTATATATATGTATATATGTATATATATATATATATATATATGTATATATATATATATGTATATATATATATATGTATATAAATATGTATATATATATATATTGGATCAATTCAAAAGTTCGCATTTGATTCAATAGGTCGTGTTAAGAGTGCCGCATGGCGGCGCTCGTGATAGAGATGTATTCATGTTATATATCATTTGAAAGATGACAGTCACAGCTGTCATTTGAGCATGAGACGTATTTGTTTCGATTCATGTCTAAGAAAAATTAACTAAGACAATAACTCGCCAATTTCAACGGAAAAATTTGCCGAAAGACTCAACGTTGACAGACCGATTGCATTTCGGCATTTAAAGAAGCTGATGTTCACGTTGAAGCTCGATACATAGGTGTCGTTCTCATTGTCTGAAAACAACAAGTTTGATCGCATCTCTTCGGTAAAGTCTTTGCTTGGATGCCTCAACAGAGAGCTTTTTTGAATTAGTTTGTGACTGGCGATAAAAAATAGATCCTATACAACAACATCCGATGTAG
Organism: Acanthacorydalis orientalis; assembly: GCA_034766995.1. Lineage (NCBI taxonomy): Eukaryota > Metazoa > Arthropoda > Insecta > Megaloptera > Corydalidae > Acanthacorydalis > Acanthacorydalis orientalis. The sequence goes on along the minus strand of CM068321.1, from coordinate 5,892,385 downwards.
ACGAACGTGGAAACAAGCAAATGAAGGGGCAGAACCAGTTGCTAAATTTATCTCAGCTTTCATCCAATGAAAGTGTTACCGTATGTTTGATGGGAATGTAAATATCTTGTTTATTTTAAGCTGCTCCCAAGAGACGAAACAATTACTGAGAGGGAGTACTATCGATGTCTAACCAAACTGAACGCAGCAATTAAAAAAAATCGTTCAATTTTGGCCAATCGCAAGGGAGTCATCTTCCACCACGGCAACGCAAAACCATATTCAAGTAAACTGCAAAAACTGAAGCAGTTGAAATGGGAAATCATAACGCATCCACAGTACTCTCCAGACATTGCACCTTTGTATTATTATTGTTTCGATCTCTGCATAACAGTTTAAACGGTAAAAAATGTGATACCGTGGAGACCGTCAAAAACCACCTCACAGCCTTTTTTGCCGAAAAACTGTGCATCTTATACGAATGAGAAATCCAGCATTTGCTTGTGCATTGAATGCAGAAAACGATGTTGAATAAATAATTGACTGATAAAAGCGTTTCCTGGGAAAAATAATCTCCTGATTTTCAATTTTAAATCGCATGCGAACTTTTGCACCTATCCAATATATATATATATATATATATATATATATATATATATATATATATATATATATATATATTAACATTATTATAATATTAATATTCTCGACTTTATTATAATTTATATATGTATTTGAAAATGTGTATTTCAGTTTGGTTATTTTTTTATAAATACCCACCACACAACGTGGGTATATATTAACCCTTTCGATACGGTTATGTCTTTTGCGACTATGCTTCCACTATATGGATACTCAAATCGCGAATACAGCGATACTGTACAATCCTGTTACGATGCGGAAATACACTTTATCGCGAAGAGACTGTAACATTTGATACTTTTCAACGTTATGTAAATTGCTTGTGAATTGCCCGTGAAGGATAAGAAATTGAAATTGAATGCATTTTAGAATATCAGATTTAAAAAATGATTTAATAATATAATCCCGTGTGGAAAATTTCAAAACAAATATATACATATATACCCTAATTAACATTCGTTATGTTCAGAGTGACAAAGAACAAAATAATAGCGAAACAAAAGGAATTAGTTGCGACACAGATAACAAACTATGCTATGTTCAACTAAAGTTGTGAATCAATGCAAAATTTTAACGGGTGACTATAATCACCGGTCATACCGAAAGGGTTAATAACTAGGAGAGACCAAGGCCAATACACTTTTTTTGTTGTCGATTTTCAAAAACAAAATAAATAATTTTCATGAATTAAGTTGTACTATTGTAAAGAGTGAACCGTTGGCTACAATTATGTACAAAGATTTTTTAGTCCAATTCACTTTGTTTAAGCTTTATTTACCTACCTAAATCTGTTCACCCTTTGGGGAAAATCATTCCACTCATTTTATAACTGTTTTTTAATGAAAATAATTAATTCATGTTATTAGAAATAATTATGTACATTTTATTAATTATTTTCACATAATAAAAACGTACAAAGCATTTAATTATAGTATTTTAATTACAAAATGTACGTCAAAATTTAGTTTGTGTCTACATCATTTTTGTCGCTCATGCAATTTATACACATAAAATATATATTTCAAATGCGAACACATTTATCATGTGCTTTATTGTCACACGAAATGCATTCATTTACCAGACCTTTTCCTATCTCTAGCAAACACAGCACATTCCTATCGTAGCAAACACAGCACATGTCATCATCGAAATCTGACCAATCAAGACTCTTTCGTTTTATCATTCTCACTCAGCTCATTGAAGGCTGCGGTTCCAAACTTTGTGCATTTTTCCTTGGTTGCCCTCTTTTTCTCGGTGTTGTTGCGATGGCTGATTTCACAACTTTCTTCCTCGGAGACATTTTATTATTTTTTTCAATTGCGAATCGGCCTGTTTCGCCTCTAATTTTCGTATGGTAGGTGAGTCGGTAAGGACCGCGCTCGTACTTCATTTCCTTCTTCTTCTCATTAGATTTCTTGGAGCAACTATCGGAAAGGCTCGAGTATTTTCAAGCATTGCATTCATGTTAGTCGCATCTCCTCAACGAGGAGTGGCAGGAGCTGTGAAATCAAACTCCTCGTGTACTGCTGCAGCATTTCGGAAAATGACGCCACCAGTCCATTCTACTTCATTCCCATTCCTCTTCAACAAGTCCCTCAGTGTCATCCTGGCTATTTCGAATCTTCTTGCGGCTTCATGAACACCATATTTGTCTCTTTTGACAGCAAGTAGGACCATTTTTAATTGCTCTTTATCGATAGAAGCCTTCTTATGTTTATACTTGCGCACCATATTCTTGTAATTGAAAAAAGAATAAGATATTTGTAACGGAAAACAGAGCGACGTCCTCGAAGTTAAACCGTCTCACGAACGGATTTTCCCCGAACACAACTTTTTGCTTTGATTATTAATAAAGTATAAAAAATGAAAGTAAGTGAAGACTATTACCGGAGTCATATGCTGCATGCATTTCTACATAAGAATCACTTAAATTAAGATTATTAGACGGAAGATTAATAAAATATAAAACAAATTTTTGAAGAGCAAACGATTATGTTCACCGTTAACACGTTAGCGAAAATAAAACTCACAACGTGGCACACAACCAAACAAAATTCAGTTGATGAAGAAGATACTATAAGACATGTTTACAAAATTTATCGTGAGTTGTTCATACGACATACACATCATAAAATGACCACTCTGGATGGAATAACCCCATAGATGGATTAGCCCCGATTTCCCCTATTCATTCACTTTTAATATTCATCTTTTTATCCTATACTAATAAATTAGTATTTTTTAAGATAATCAAATAAAAAGGTATACGTAATTTTAAATGGTTCCCGTGAAAAATTTAATAAAATTAAGATACACACTTAAGAGTTGTTAACCTAAATGAAATAAACATATGGGTTATAGTGTCATACATGTATATATATATATATATATATATATATATATATATATATATATATGTATATGTATATATATATATATATATATATATATATATGTAATATATATGTGTGTATGTACACACACACACATATATATATATATATATATATATATATATATATATATATATATAAATTTATATATTAGTAAGTTTAATTTCGACTTATAAAAAAAAACATTATATTCATTTGCCGTTTTCTGAAACCAAAACGATAAATATAGAAAATTCATTGTATTTAGCAAACAGATCATATATCAATATATGTGGAACGAGTAGAGGGCTTGAAAAAACGCTCTCAAAAAGGTATCCGTTGTGATACTTGTTTGATTAAACTGAGTGCCTATACCTTTTCATTTAAGTACTGATTTATTGTATGCGAATTTCGGTGCGACGTTAATGATTTATAGACATCAGCAATTGTAATCTGATTGTGCTTAATGTTGCTATTTGTTATTAGAGGTGTTTTTTGTGCAAACCTATACGAAAATTTAGATAGATCGCCGCTATCAACACCGGTACATCAGCTGATTACATCTTTTATAAAAAAGTTTTGTAATGTTTATTTATCAATGGTTAGATAAATATTTTCGATTTCAAATTACTTTTTTGAGTTTCGGATTTATTAATTTTTCTATAAATATTAATATCTATCTTTTCTTATATTAATACGTTTTTAGATTCTATATGTATATATATATATATATATACACAGTGAGTCGATGAGATTTTCGATTATTATAATCAATGTACATATAATACAATTATGGAATATTTGTGACCAAAATTTTTGTGTGATAGGTAGGATAAAAAAATAATTAATTATGGACAATAAAATGTGTACGTTGGTACCTAACACAACCCGAACAAAATTAGTTAGGCAACGGCTGAAAAAAAGTACATAAAGTTAACCAAATACAAACCAATGTAAAGAGAAGATTAAAGGAAAGTATTAGAAAATGTATTGCAAAATTATGGAAAAGAGATTTATCTAAATTCAATTAATTAAAAAAACATTTATCTTAAATGGATTATCGAAACAAATATTAGGTTTAAAGGAAAATAATTGCGGTTTTTGATTTCTGAATTCTAACCTTATTTTTTTAATGAAAGTTTCATTTCATCGTGTTTATGTTAATATCATTTTAAAGTGCATTTCTCATTCTGTATTTTGGTAACGTCGACATTTGTTTTATTATTAATTTGGCTATTGAATTAAATATGGAAAAGAAGCAAATAATAATATTTTTTTCTATGAATTCAAAATGAGTAGTAACGCAGCAGAAACTGCTCATAAACTAAACGATACTTTTGGTGTGGGTACTATTATAGAATGTAATGGTTGTTCCAAAAATGTCATGCTGAGGACGTGAGTCTTGAAGATAATGAAGGTCACGAGCATCTGAAATCGTTATTCGAATCAGTACTATGAACAACATTTCGAGAGCTTGCACAAAAGTGAGGCGTTAGTCATCCAACAATTGTGGCACACAAACGGAAAATTATATATAAATTGAAGATCGTAGACCGCAACTATTTTTCTACCAACCTAATGTATATACATATATATATATATATATATATATATATATATATATATATATATATATATATATAACTATTATATCGGAGTTCTTATTCTTCATTGAATATAAAATTGTTTGTTTCAAATTATTTTAATCTGACTCACTAAATTTGATCTTTTTCTTACATTACAAATACATTTTTAATATCTTACCTCTTTGCATCGTTTGTATCTATCTGCATATTTTATACGAGGGCAAAATCAACCGCTAGTCATCGAACAGTTCTGGACCATTCAAAAAATCACTTAAATTAAAAAATGTATATAAATTTGAAGGTCATAAACCGAAATTATTTTTGTACCAACCTTCTACCTATCTGTCTATCTATCTAACTATTTATTTATCTATCTATGTATCTATCTATATATATATATAGAGAGAGAGAGAGAGAGAGAGAGATTTGCAGGCAATGCCATGAAATCAATTTTATTTTTTATTAAATAAACTTTTTTATTAGTAAACATTGATATTAATGTCATTTTGATTAATGATACACCGATTTGTATTGGTTATGTGAATTTTGTTCTTTGTAACAAAAAATTTATTTTATAACTAAATTGTTTAATTATTTACGGATTTTTTATCAACAAATAATAATATAACGTATATCTTATCTATGCTTTAATGAAACATATAAAAAAAATAATTATATAAATAAATATATATATATATATATATATATATATATATATTATATAAAAAGTAATTAATATATATATATATATATATATATATATATATATATGTATATATAAATATATATATATATATATATATATATATATATATGTGTGTGTGTGTGTGTATGTTAAAATAAAGTTTTCAAAATGTTATTAAATTTCTGTCACATTCATATAACTATAGATGATATCTTGTTGGGAATTTTGTAATTGTGTTCACGGTCATAGGTCGCGATATGAGTGACCTTATTTATTATTAATTAGTCTTTGTCTGTACAGCGACATACATCTGTTTACACACATACACATTCAAAAAAATGTTAATTAATTTAGAAAAAGAGACAACATAAAATTGGGAAATCCCATTTACATTAGTAACAATAAACATGCAATATTTACAAATTCTGCATCTCCACATACACATTCAAATATATATATATATATATATATATATATATATATATATATATATATATTATTTGAATAGATTATTTGATAAGACACCGTTAACATAAATAGCATTAAAAATGATTACCGTTAAAGTTTTAAAGAGAGAATAAAAAGAAATTAAAAAATATGATTGTAATGGATTTACAAAAAAAAAATAATTTTATTTCGCATACTAGATATTAATCAGTAGTGTAGTTATTTATCTTACTGTATTTTTAATTTCCAATATTGTGATTTTTTAAATTTTATATATTGTGCATCAAACTATTAATTTATTGAATATTTATGAAGAAATAAAAACGTTCTAATACAAATGCAGTTAATGTTGTTATTAAGAGAAATACTGTATTTTAAAAATAAAAAATAAAATAAGCACTCCAAAGATACCCTTAGTTTCTTTTCTATTTTTTGAATTGCGTGAAATAGAACTTCTTAATATATATATACATTTTTAATCTTGCTATATAAAGACTTTTTATTAGTTACTAGATCAATACCCGAATATCTATATCATATATTTATTAATTGTGGAAAATTGGTAGTGTAAAAGTTTATTTATTCACAAAAAAAAACTATTCTCTCTGTCTATTGTATTGAATTTATAAATATTATACATATATATATATATATATATATATATATATATATATATATATATACTGATAATAATTATTATTATGTAAAATATATTAGAATATTTGTATTCAAAAATTAATTAAACAAATATATTCAGTTTTGAGTTACCTAGATAAAAAGTACCGATATTTATTGGTAATATAAAATAAAACCTGTAATTTTATTTTTATTACTTTGATATGTTGGTCTTCGTCCGTTTCGATTAACTATCTGTTTTCCACTACTTTTTCGGCATAAGTACCTTCTTCAGGTATATCTGAGAAATTAATTTTAATTATTATTTAATTTCTATTTATATAGAGTTTATGAGACGAGGTATATAATTAGGATGTTATATACGACGGTAATATTAAATCTAGATAGGAAGGAATGTAAATAAAAAATACAGATAATACTATTTTTCTAATTAATTCCTTTTAATAAATTCCTGAATTAACAGTCTTGTTTTCTTTTGAAATCTCATAGAAGTGTCTTTGGATATAACCATTGTTTTTTTCGCTCCGAATTATTATAAAGAATCCACTTTTCATTTATGGTCATTATTCTGTCCAAGAAAGATGTTCGATTTTGACTATCTAAGAGATTAATTCGGGTAGAATCTCTGCCCGATATTTAAAAAAATAAAAAATATGTTACCCAAATACCGAATTTGTTGACTTTTTTGAGTTTGTAAACACATCGCAGCGCTATTAATTGTCAGACTTCGAACTTTTTTGCTAATTAACATATAATTTGGAATAAACAGCCATTTCGATTATGAGATACTTTGAGTACCGTGAAGGTGTTCCTTATCGTGAATGTGTCTTCAAGTGTTAAATTTTCTGAATGAAAAATATTGAATAAACTTTTGAAACATTCTGACAGATAAACAGTCTTTACCTATTTTTATATGTATAACTGGAGTGTTGTTTTGAGTTCTATTTCGTAAATTTTATCTTAAATGCATCCAGTCACAAGTCATGGTAAATAAGATATTTGATCTTCAAAATGTACTGCCTTAATGTTTCAATTAAAGCCAATTTATAACTTAATTATCTAAAAAATCCATACACTTTTAAAAAAGTCTGGAAAATTGATCCAGTAATATTTTAAAATATTTATTTACAATAAATCATTGAAACTAATGCTGGAAATGCAAGAATTTGTAATTCAATCTAATATATAGCCAAGATTAATGTCAGAAAACAATTTTAATTTCGATTTCTTCGCATTACTGAAATAAATCTTATATATTATAATTGCGTTCATTCGTAAAAATTCAGATTGAAAAAATACCAATATTTTTTTGTAACATTAAAAAATAAATTAGTATTTTATATTTCTTTTCTCATTGTTTGTTTATAAAATAAATGCCTATAACATATATTCTTAAAAGAATATCTGTAGATAAAAAAAAAACATAAATCGTTAATTTTATTAAACATATTTGCTTCTCACAATATAGTTTTTAATATTATAATTAAATTCAAATTCAGAATTAAATTTTTCTCACAATTCATAAATCAAATCTTTTTCTGATCGTTAATATTCATTAACTGATTATTGAACATTGTTTATGCGCGTTTCGGCGAAGATACTATCATCTTTAGAGCTCCTCTTTACAGAAAAAACTAATGTTTGAAAAAAATTTTCTATAGTAAAGTATTCTTTACATGATGTCATCGTCGCCAATTCTCAGAAATAATAATCAAAAATTATAAATAATTCTGGAACATTTTGATAAAAAGAAATATTTTCTGATGTGAGTTGTGAAACATATTTGTTTATATTTAATTTAAATATTATTTTTTACGAGTTTCAAACAACTTATATTACTTCATATAACAAGTTATATTTTGACTTAACATAATTTTTAATCTAACTTCTTAAATTTATTCCATGACTTATAATCATGAATAATTTAAAAATCAAGTCATATATATATATATATATATATATACATATATATATATATACACATATATATCCATATATATATATATATATATATATATATATATAGACATATATATACATATATATCCATAAATATGTATATAAGAAGTATTAAACTATGTTACTAAATCATAAACAAACGTTCGTGAGTCGTTTAATAAGTTTGTTAAATTTCTATGATGTGATGCCACCATTCATTTGATAACGTCAAGGATATGAAGTGTCGCTTTTCGAACTAGCATCGGCGAAAGTTCATCCAGAATCAATGTATTGTTCATGTTCTACAGATGTTTGAAGCGAGCATTGTAGTAGTTTCCATAAAAATGGAAAAAACAAGCAAACTTTTTTAACTCGATTCGTCACCGTAGATGAAACAGGGATCCACCACTACATATCTGAGTTGAAGCAGCAATCAAAGTAGTGGATAACGACTGGTGAAAGTGCGTCGAAGATCGTTTTATCGACTGGGAAGGTGATGACCATTGTTTTTTTAAATTCCCAACGAATCATTATTGGACCGTTTGAAAGAAGAACTGAAATAAAAATTTCTAATATTGGCGTACAGGTATGTGTTTTTTCACCAGGACAACGCGCCGTCCTACTAATCGACCGTCGTAATAACAAAAATGCACGAATAATGCTTCAAATTAATTCCTCATCCATCTTATTCTCCGGACTTAACGCCGTGCTACTCCTTCCTCTTCACAAATTTGAAAATTTGGTTCGGTGAGAAAAAATTCTCGTCGAATGAGAATGTCATCACCGCCATCAATGCGTATTTTGCAGTCTCGCGGGACCACGTGTATAGCCCACAATGGAGACTATGTTGAAAAATGAAATCTTTTTTTCGAATGAAACGGTATTTAACTTGTTTTTGACCATACCTATCAAACAACCCACGTATTTACTTGTAAACAAACTTTATACCTGAAAAATATAAAGTGATGAGCTAACTGTTCTTTGTTTTATTCATCAAAAATATTTTATAATAATTGTCAGAGTTATAAACTTTAACAAAATATTTTTTTATAAAATAAAAAACAGAGTGTAAATTACTCAATGTTTATACCGTTTAAGTACTAATTGAAATTAAAAAATAATAAATTAAAAACATATAACTTAAACTAAATAAAAGTGAAGAAATATTTCTAGGAAAAACGTTATTTATTATTCTCCAGTCTATTTGCTTTAATACATATTATACAAACAAAAAGATCATTGACCAACAAGCTAAAATAAATATTTTTTTTGTCTTCAACACATTAAAAACATAAATGTAATGTAAATAAATTTTTTAAACCATAATGAATATTATGAATAAATTTGTTTTTATTTTGCAAATTTATTATTTTAAAATAAAGATCAAGCATTTTAACTTTTTATTGTCCAAATTTGTATTAAATAACTAAATATTAAATAAATGACGAATTTTTTAGTGTTAAATATATTTTATTTTTTATAAAATTTCGAGTAGTGACTAAAAAATATCCTATAAGTGTTCATAAATTTTATATTTTATGTTAATAGGATGGAATAAAAAAAAATATCTTAAATTAATGGATTTTTCAACATGGTCATCAATTTTATCAATATAAATATGTATTGTGTATACATATGTGACTACAAATGTTTCTTGTAAATGAATTCCATCATCTTGACGATATTATATTCAAAACAATGGAAAATAAACTGTATTCCATGCACTTTCAGAATATGTAAAAAATCTGTATAACATTTACTATGCTTTTTTCTTAACCTTAAAAATCTGGGCGTTTTTTTTGCTATATGTTATGAAAATCGCATATCAACTATCATATATAACAGTGCTGGGCAACTTCTTCGATGATAAGAGCCAGTATAATACTTTTCATACATTTTTCAAAGTTCAAGAGCCACAGAAAATATTATGTTAAAATTGTATTAATAAATAATACAACTCTATAGTAGTTCTACTCACTAAAGTAGTATATGTTTTATCTCTACTTATTGAAGAGTTTGATTGAGTTTTCATTTTTGCAATTAATAGTTTAAAGACAATTACGCAGTTCCGACACATAATGCATATGGATGTTTGAAAAGATAATGTGAATTGCCCGTTTATATGCAATATATTCTAATATTGGTACATTCAATGATACTTTAAAATATTAATATAAAAGGTTTAAAAAAATGGCAATGAAACCCAATATTTTCTCGGGAGATACACAAAGTAGTTTGGGAGCCGCAATTTACCCACCGTTAATATATAACATTGATTAGAGTTCCCTTCTATAAAAACTTATTTATTGTAACTTACATGCATTCAAATCACGATTCTCTAATATATCATCATACTCAAGAAATATTAATATATTTATTAAACAAGTTAAATTAATCAACCGTTCGATTTATGAACAACACGTGACGGATCTATCCATTGCATACAAAAACAATAAATTACTTTTTTCATTCTAAATGTTTGCGATTTTTCAAAAAAAAATGATAAATGTTTCCCTCTTTTCAAATTACACTGAAAAATTATAGTACGAATTACACATTTCGTCGTAGAGAAAAAAGTTATAATAAATGATAGCAAGCAATGAATAAGTAATTGACATGTGAATTTGCAACACACACATTTTTACGTCTATATGTATATAGGCGTTGCATTGGCACATGCAGCAAATTTATATATACATGTATAGGCGGTAACAGCTTGTGACAATGTTACTGAAAGAATCAAGCGATGGGGCCCGAACGGGTGCCACTCGATATATATATATATATATATATATATATATATATATATATATATATATATATATATATATAGCATTTATATATTTTTATATTAGTTCTCAACACTGCGCCCATGAAAAGCACTCACTTTTATTATAAAACGTTGTCTCTCTTTTCGTTTTTCATATTTTTCACGCTGTTGCGAATATTTTACATTGAGTTTTCAGTAAACTAAACGATACGAGTTATACATATAAACAAAATGATACATAATCGAAGATTTTTATGTATTCATTTGCATTCAGTTTTATTATCAAATCAAAGTGAGAAAAAAGAGTTTATATACATATACATACATATATATATATATATATATATATATATACATATCAGGAACGTTTTTTATTTGTACCCAAAATTAAATAATCCCATCAATGATTAAACAGTTTACTAATGATGATAATAATAATGAAGTTTTACAATAGTGACAATTACTATTTATTTTATATAACTGTTTTTATATTCAGTTCACTCAGAGTGTCTCTCGCTCTGATCGTGGTCCGTGCACACCCGTGCTCATTGCACTGTTATTTAATAATTGTTTATAGCCGGCTCGACAGGACCGCAATCTGCGATCACCCACATGTCGCACAAGCCATGTTGTCAAGGGTGATAATAGTGACATGCGGAGGCCGAGCACCGTGGCTGTGCTGACATACAAATTTGTATAAATAATAGATTTATTTTATTACAATTTTTTTTGAAATCTATAATCGCTTGTTTTTGAGTAATTTTGTATTATATTAAATGGTATACTTGATTTGAATATATTATGTGAATAACATTCGAACAATTTGAAATCTGTTTATTCACTTAAACCAATATATATATATATATATATATATATATATATATATATACACACACACATATATATATACATATATATATATATATATATATATATATATATATATATATATATATATATATATATATATATATATATATATATATATACATTTATTGAATCAGCTCAAAAATTCGTATAGGATTCGAAATTGAAATTCAGGCGATTATTTTTCGCAGAAAAGACTTTTACTAACCATTTATCTATTCACTATCTTTTCTGCAATCATTTTTCGGAACTAAGGCAGTTGTTGGATTCCTCGTTCGTAAAAGCTACACGGTTTTTCGGCAAAAAAAAACGGTGAGGTAATTTTTAACGGCCCCCGCGGTGTCAATCAAACATTAAATAACAAAGGTGTTAATGCATTTCCTTGCTTAAGACCAACGTTCATTGTGAAAGAGTCTCAATTTTACACTCGTACCGACACTACTTGCTGTTCAGTTATTAATTTAGACAGTGTGATTTAGTTTAAGTGGGATCTGTTATCGCCATCTATAGGGCTTCTCTGTTGACTCTGTCATAAGCTGTTTCAAAATCAATGAATATACAGTAAGGGGGATATTAAATTCCTAGAATTTTTCCATTGTTTGGTTGAGATAGAAAATGCTATCTATTTTGGATCTCCCACCATGAATCCACAGTGGTAGTATCCGATGATTTCATCCATATAAGGTTTGAATCTACTATGTAGTACATTTTATAGTACATTACAAACTGTATTCTGTAGCGTAATGCCTCGATAATTTTGGCAAAGAAGAGAATCTTCTTTTTTATGTATTAGGAAGATAACCGAGGTATTCCAGATGAGTGATAGTTCTCCTAATGACCATTTGTTACCAATCATTTGTTTCATACATGAAATTAAGTCGTCATTTGTTGTCTTAATAATCCCTGCTAGTATGTTATCCTTCAACTTTATTGTTATGCAGGCAGTTTATAGCTTTCTCTATTTCTTCAGTAGTTGGTGATGGTATGTCTATTTCAGCTATAAAGATGATTTCAGTAGACTGATCATATGATATTTAAACTTTTAATGGGCTGTTCAAGTGTTTTCTCCATCTCTTAAGAACTGAATCCTTGTCTATTATTAATTGGTCAGAATTACCTCTTATTATATTTAATCGTCATTTCCAGCCATTTTTACTCTCCTTTATTTCCTTGTAAAACTTGCGGGTTTAACTAGTGCTCTTATATATCTCAATATCTTGCATATTTTCTTGCTATTGTAGGAGTTTCTTTGTCCTGTATAATTTAAAAGCTTCGTTCATCTTCCTTGTGTAGTTCTCCCAATTGGACCTTGTATTTAGTTGCCGCATCTTTTCTCTGGCTTCTTTCTTTTCCATTGTAGCCAGTCTACATTCCTCATCATACCATGATTTCATCCTTTTCTTAAGAATCCCACCTATCGTATTTTCAGTAGTATTTAAGGTAATTTCGAATTCAGAACACTAGATTTAAAATTAGGTTCGTAAAAAAATAATTGTGGTTTATGACCTTTACATTCATATACGTTTTAAATAATTTTATATTTTAAGTGGATGAGTAACGCCTAACTTTTGTGCAAACTCTCGAATTGTTGTGCTTGATTTTGATTCAACTAATACCTTCAGTTGATCGTTATGAACTGTAAAAAGACGCCCGATACATTTTTCATCTTTAAGCCTGTCGTTCTCTTTATGAAATTTTTGGAACCAGCACTCTATTGTCCTTAACAATACCTACATCAAAAGCATTGTTTAGTTTACAAATACTTTTTGCTGCTTTACTACCCGTTTTTAACTCATAAAAAATGCTCTTATTTCTATTTTTAAGTCAATATCCCAATTTGAAGCAAAATTAATAATTAAAACAGTAAGTTGATGTTACTAAAATATAGACTGAAAAAGCCACTTTAAAATTGTATTAACATGAACACAATGTAATCACACTTTTATTGAAAAAATTAAGATGAGGTTTCATAAAACAAAAACCACAATTATTTTCCTACCAACTAAATGCAATCAACCGTACTCAAGCTCTTTACAAATGAATTTTTCTTTTACTCAATTAATACTTAAATATTGATTTTTTTATTGTTTGTTATACATATTTATTTGACGATTAAATCCTCCTTAGATGACTTACATCGTTTATATTTATTTTCTATCTTGTCCTCATATAAAATATGCAGAAAGATACAAACAATGCCTACAAGTAGGGTATTAAAAATGTATTTGTATTGTAAGAAAAAGATCAAATTTAGTCAGTCTGATTAAAATAATGTTAAAGAAACAATTTTATCAGCAAAGAGGAATAAGAACTTCGATATAACAGGTATATATATATATATATATATATATATATATATATGTATATATGTATATATATATATATATATATTTACATATATATATATATTAAGTTCTTAGAAAAATAATTGTGGTTTATGACTTTCTAATTCATATATAATTTTTCTTTTTTGGTCCAGAACTGTTGGATAACTAACGTTTAACTTTGGTGCAAGCTTTCGAATTGTTGTGCATGGTTGTGATTCAACTAACACCTTCAATTAGTCGTTATGAACTGAAAAAGGACGCCCTCGACATTCTTCATCTTCATGACTCTCTTCCTCATAAGGAAATTTTTGAAACCACCATTTCACCGTACGTTCCTTAACAGGTCTTACACTAAATTTTGTTTAGTAAACGAGCAAAAACCAAAAGCATCGTTTAGTTTAAGAGCAGTTTCTATTTCTTTACCATCCCTTTTTGAACTCATACATAAACATTTCTCTTATTTGCTTCTTTTCCACCTTTAATATAACAGCCCAATTTGAAATGAAATTAATAATAAAACCAAAATCAATGTTACCAAAATACAGATCGAAAAATGCACTTCAAAATAATATTAACATGAACACAATGAAATGACACTTTCATTGAAAAAAATTAAGGCTAGTATTCAGAAAACAAAAACCACATTTATTTTCCTACCAACCTTATATATTGAAATAGATAGAAATGAAGAAAGAAAATGAGAGAGATGCAAACGTTTATAAAAAAAATATTAAATATATTTCTCCATTAATCATAATTTCATAACTTTTTTATCAATATATTTTTAATTAACAGTCGAATATATAAAACTCATCAGATACTTGCCCAATTTGAAAAAATATATATACAAAAAATTTCAACAAACTCATTCCTATCTGGTGTTAATATACTTCCATGTATGTTTTCGACAACAACGGTTTCAGAGTAACCAATAAATTTGTAACCCTATCTCAACATCATATCGGGAACGTTGCTGATCGAAATCCGAAATAGACGTAGCGTGTACATCATCCGACTTAATATGACGTTCTTACTAATTGCAGGTGTAATGAACACGTGAACGGGTTTTATTCGAGCGAAACTAATTGTTAATTCAATTACAGGGCAAAGCGAATAATCTGTTCGCTCGATATGAGTCCTTACACACAATCATACATGTTAGATATATGTATGTGTGTGTGTGTGTTATGCTTATATGATATATGTATATTTAGGATTTTTCAAGATACCTTAAAACAAGTTTATTAAAAATATGTATATAATGATTATTTCATTCTATCAGAATATGCAGAATAACTATGAATATTATTACTAATTATACACATTATTAATATTATATTTAAATACGAAATGATTTAGATAACTACGAAATTTTCCTTAGTATTTCTGTTTTTTTTTTTTCATTTAGATTATAAACACGGAGGTACTTAATATGACATTCATTAACTGACCCTTATAAAACATTTTTTATAAATAATATTATGTAAATTTTACGATCCAGATTTTATTTTAGTGTAAGAGCTAAATGAGTACAAAAAATTTTAATTAAATATCTGAGTATTTTTTATCATATAGCGTTTGAATTATAACCTTTATTAAAATAAATGAACATATACTTAAGACATAAAGTGACGGACAGAATTATTCAAAAACTTGGGGATTTAAAGTAAAACAGCATTTCACATATATATTTATTACAAATTCAATTTATTTACTGAACAAAATTATTCTTTTGTTTATTATTTTTAAAATTCTACAAAAAACAAACCAAATAAAATCTAAACAATATAAATACGTTTACATTATAAACCATACTTTTGCTTGGACATATTTTTTCCCACAAAATTGTTTAAGCGCGTTCAAACATATACAAACTCTCTCTTGAAAGAACAAATTGGGGATATCCCCTTTATAATGCACTTAACAGTCATTCTCGTTAATATTGCATAGACAACATTTATTTAGTTCAATAATTTTATGGACTTTACTTAATAATGGGTCGTAGAAGAAAAGAAACAGCCGAAGCTGAAAGAAAAATCATTTTACATTTACAAAAAGAAAATAAAATCTTTAGTGAAATTGAAAAAATAACTGAAAGAAGCCGTTATACTATTTGCAGTATCGTAAAACATTTTATGAATAGTAAAAATTTACAAAGTTGTCCACATAGTGGTCGGAGGCGAATGTTTAGTACAAGAGAAGAAGTTCTTATTTTAGAAAAATAAAAAGCTCCGAAGTTATCTTCTTCAGAAGTTTCTGCACAAATCAGAGAAAAATTTAACAAAGTAATACATTCAAAAACAGTACGCAGAACCTTATATCGTGCTGGATTTAAAGCAAGAGTCACTATAAAGAAACATCTTGTAAGTAAAGTAAATAAAAAATGAGATTAGATTTTGCAGAGTAATATCATAATAAGCCTGATCAATTTTGGACAGAAGTGTCTTCGGATGAAAGTAAATTCAATACTTTTTACTGTGAAAGCAGGAAATCAGTGTGGGAAAACCCAATACAGAATTGGATGAAAAATCTTAAATGTACAGTAAATCATAGTGGTGGAGGAGTTATGGTATGGGGCTATATGGCTGCATCGGGTGTAAGTTAGTTGGTTTGCATTGAACGAACAATGGAGAATCTTGCTTATTTAAACATATTAAAAGAAAACCTCAAATAAAGTATGCAATAATTGGGTTTAGAAGAAAATTTCTATTTTCAACATGACAATGATCTGAAACATACAGCCTTCGATATTCGATTGTGTATCATTAACAACATTCCCCATATCGTGCCAACTTCCTGACAGTTTCCTGACTTAATCCGATTGAACACTTATGGGAAAAACTCGAACGTCGTATAAGAAAGCATCATATTTCAAATAAATCTCAACTTAAACAAGTCATCATAGAAGAATTGCAATATATAGGATCAGATATAACAAAAAAACTAGTTTTATCAATTCCAAACAGATTAAATGAAGTAATTAAAAGAAAAGGGTTACCAACATGATTTTAAAAATTCGTTCAAACTTTTTTCTTAATCTTTTTTAAAATGCGTGAAAAAATAAGTCCAAACAAAATATGATTTTTAATGTAAATTTACATATATTTTTTGTGTTTATACTTTATTTCGTTTCTTTTTTGTATAATTCAATAAATAATCAATAAATGAATAATTTTGTTGAGTAAAGATATTAAATTTGTTATACACGATTTTTTTAAATGCTGTTTCACTTTAAATTCCCAAGTGTGTGAATAATTCTATCCGTCACTGTATGTATGTATGTATATATATATATATATATATATATATGTATATATATATACATGTATATATATATATATGTACACATTTAGTATATAAAAAATAAAGACCTCTACGAGACCAAAATATTTCTTTCGGAACGTAATCTAAAAGCTCATTAAACATGAGACTAAATTCATAGAATTTTTTAGAAAATATATAGAGAAATGGCTTTAATAAACAGTATGTATAGAGTGTATGAAATGATTTATTAAGAATATGTGTAATAAGAGTTTTCAATTCTAATGTATCCCTTTATTTTTTTACCTGCTCTTATATATATATATACTAGGTTGTAACATATCAAGTTGCTGAATTTCAGTCAATTAGAGGTCGACTGCTATTATAAAAGGTTCTCTGTAATATTTTACAAGTTCAGCTATTTGGAATTGACTAATGTACTATACCCTTCCATTGTTTTTAAATACGTAGTTATTGTTATTATTTTCATTTTTTTATACTCTTTAACAGGATGATGTCCACAAAAGATTTGCGTCTACTTTTTTATATAAGTTGAAGTTAGGACACAATACAGCGGTAACAGGTAGAAATATCAATAGAGCTTTCGGGGACGGGTCGGCTAGCCAGAGAACAAATCAATTATGGTTCAAAAAAATTCGTTCCAATAATATGAATTTCGACAATAAGTCTCGAGGAAGGCACAAAACCATTGCGAACGAAGAACATTTGAGAGCCATGGTGAAAGCTAAACCACATACAACAGTTCAGCTCTCGCATGTGATTTAAGTATTAGTGTTATGACTGTTTCTCGTCACCTCACTGCAATAAGAAAGGTGAAAAATCTCTATCAAATGAGATGCTTAGAGGTGTGTTCTTCATTGATGATACGAAATGATAAAACACCATTTTTAAATTGAATCATTACTTGTGATTAAAAGTGGATCATGTATAACATAAACAGATCTGGACAATGGTTAAATGCAAATGAAGCTCCAGGACATGCGTGCAAGTCATTACACCAAAAAAAGCGTGTGATTACTGTGTGATGGACAAATAAAAGAATAATCCATTATTCTTTTTTAAAACCAGCTGAAGTAATTACGGATGATTCATATTGTCGCAAAACCGACAATATGAATGAAAAATTAAAAACAAAACAAGCAACTCTAATCTATAGATATGGGCCAATACTATTGCAAGACAATGCTCGTCCACGCACATCTCGAATCATAATGTCCAAATTAAATTCATTAAATTATGAAATTTTACCGCATCCTCCTTATTCACCAGATCTTTCACCGACAGACTATCATCTTTTTCACCACTTGGAATATTATTTAAGAAATAAAATTTTCGAAACCAAACAGAAGTGATTCAAGGATTCGGAGACCTTATAAGCACTAAAAATGTCGATTTTTATAAAAATGGGATAAACAATCTAATTTCTCGTTGGCAAAAGACCGTTGAAGCTGATGGAGCTCATTTTGATTAAATATATTTTGTTTTGTTAAAAATATTACATTTAATTTTCACCTACAAATTCCGCTATTTCATATGTTACACCCTAATGTGTATATATATATATATATATATACATATATATATATATATATATATATATATATATATATATATATATGGGGAAGAATACTGATAAACGAATGAGTACACTGTACTCTTTATATCCATAGCTAAACTTTATTAATTATCAAACATGTGTTCAAGAATCACGAACAATATCAATCAATTAAGGAGTGCGCAGTAGCTTGGACAGAGACTGCAGTTAAAAGACCCTGGATCATTTTTTTTACTGAGTTTAGTTATATGACAGTGTCTGAATTCTCAGTGATCATAACATTATAAGTCGTGTCTGGGGATTCAATCCCTTTTGTACTAGACTTTGACCTGTGTTGATTGGCATCTTGCTGTGTGTGTCATTTATCATAATCTTGACTTTATTATCTAGAGAAAATTTCAAAAAACCTAGTAGACCTTATTATGCGGTAATAAAGATCACCTCCTCCTGCTCGCCCCTGATCATTCGACACCCGTGATATATAACTGTGTTGAATTAAAATGAGCAACAATTAAACCATTTGAAATCCGTGTACACTGTCATTGTTACACTCGTACTGAATAATCAAACCGTATGATCTAATCGAGGATCAACAAACAAACCAAACAAATAACGCTCTTCTTTCATCTGCCGGACGAAAGAAGAGTATGTGTGAATCGGCCATGCGTGAGGCTTGTTCTACATTATGTATATATATATATATATATATATATATATATATATATATATATATATATATATGTATATATATATATATATATATATATATATATATATAACAGTAAATCTTCCATTTAAAAAATATGATTTAACGGATTTAAGATTTATTTTTCAAAATTATTTAATAGTTTATTAATTTGTTGATATTTTTTTCATAATAGTAACGATCCTATATTATAACTGACTTAATAAAAACGAACTTGTTTCTGAACATTCTGTAATGATAAGGAAGAAATTGTTAAAAAGTTTTCTTGGAGCAAGGATTGTTGGGAAAGGATTCGTTTTTCAATAAAACAACGATCCCAAACACACGTTCAAATTGTGTATAAGCTTCCTGAAGCAAATGGAAACAAAGAAAAATTTTTAAATGATGGTTTGGCCTCCTCACTCGCCCGATGGCAATTCTATAGAGCTCTTGTGGAATAAGCTTGACCGAAATATTCTAAAGACGTGTCCTACATCACAGCAGAATCTTTGGAAAATACTACAGGAAAACTGAAGTAAAATAAAGCGGGAAACATTGGAGAAACTTATAAATAGAATGCCTCGTATATGCCAAGTAATCATCAAAATGATGAGTATATGTATATGTATATATATATATATATATATATATATATATAT
This sequence comes from Acanthacorydalis orientalis, assembly GCA_034766995.1. Lineage (NCBI taxonomy): Eukaryota > Metazoa > Arthropoda > Insecta > Megaloptera > Corydalidae > Acanthacorydalis > Acanthacorydalis orientalis. The sequence goes on along the minus strand of CM068321.1, from coordinate 5,871,955 downwards.
ATATATGTATATATATATATATATATATATGTGTATATATATATATATATATATATATATATATATATATATATGATATTTGTTATACAAATAAAGTAATTATTTCACCCGACATAATTTTGATATTAAAATTATCAATCTAATTTTCATAACAAAATATTTTTTTTTGAAGGAAAACAATACAAACCGGTAGAGGATTCCAATATATCGCATATTAGATATGCAGCCTCACACATTTCATTACAATAAAAAAATCTCATAAGTGCGCATAAAACGCGTATTAGCATGCACCGGCGTGTCTACATATGCGACGATAAACAAATACAATGTCGGTTTGATAGTCCTATATCCCCAAACACACCAGGATATTTTCATATTTTTGTCGCGATATTATTTTATTTTTGTTACCAGCACACTAATAAATATGATTTGGAAAATATACGACATATAATTCATATTTACTGTCTGATACATATCTACATACATAACCATTATTCTATGAGAAGTTTATGTGTTATATACACGTGTATATATATATATATATATATATATATATATGTATGTATAAATACAGATTTCTGAAAATTTACTCTCCGCTCTATTTTTAAATTCTTATTAATTATAAAGTAAAGAAAATGTTTAAACAATTTTCTAAGTAAAAAAAAGCTTTATTACCACATTTTCTACAGGACGCATTATTAAAGTAAGATCCGTTTTGTATTAGGTTGGGGCAAAAATAATTGCGTTTTTTAAGTTTGAGAAAGAAAATACTCAAACCGTGACCTCGTGGAGAAGCAAATTCAAAATTATTTAGTACTTTTTTTAAAAAAAAAAGAAATTACTACTATGTAATATATTAGGGAGCTTTGCCCCCTGATCGCTGAGCTCACTAACCTCCTCGCTCGTTGCGCTAGCCCACTTGTCAATTATAAACCTCAACATGTAACTGAATGAAACAATAAACATATTTTTGAAAATTTATTTATATTTATATAATCATTCTCGCAAATATATTGAAAAGTTGCTGTCATTCCTCATTGAATTTTCTGATATATTTTTTTTCAAGTCTATATTGTTATTGAAAAAAATGAAGAAGGCTTTATCTTAAACAAATATCAGATTGGTCCAAAAATAATTGCAGTTTTTATCATTTTATGTTTGGTGACGATTTGTCTAGTTGCCATTATCTTTTGCAATAGTCATGTGATACATCATTGTAAACAATTAAATTAGCACTAATGACTTCACTTTATGTCTATTGTTATCATTCTTTAGTATTGTTGGATATAACCTCTTAAATTATTCATGGAAAAAAAGTTTCTCACAGTAAATCAATTTTTTACTATGAATTTTTCAATAGTGCATTTTATTCTGGGACTTCTGTATAAAAAAAGGTAAAATGCACTATGGTACAAGGTATGGCAAGTATAATTGTATATTTTTAGTCTTATGAACTTGTTAATGTGTTGTACTAATGGTTTTCGTTCTTCTGGATCATCTAGGTTTTTATTCTACTTTCCTAATTTCAGAATATATTTCATTTTAGAGAATATTTAAATCTACTTGAAGATAGTTCACGTACCAAAACTTGTAGTAATAAATAATAAAAACTCATATGTTCAAAAAGGTCGAGGATCATTGGAAAAACACACATAAAATTAAATTTTAAAGATGGTTAAAACTCATATAAAATATAAATAAAATGCTATTTGAAATTATTAGAACGGATTCTGTAGAAGTTCTAAGAGGAACATAAGTTCTCACAAATGAATTTTCGCTCCAAAAAGCATTAAAGTTTTTTCTAAAAAAAGTATTCAATACATGATTATAGTTTATTTTTAACTAGTATATAAACCGTCAAAATTGACGGGAAAATAGAAAGAAATATAGAAAGGAAAAACTATTTATTGGTTTTGTAACATAATATATTTGAACAAAAAAATACCTAAGAACGAAACATAATGAATTAAACTTGAAATCTATGAACTGACAAATAAAACATTTCTCGTCACTTTTTCTTACGGACAAAGAGGTAAGAAATGTAAGTTTTTATTATTAAGATTGTTGCTGAAATTATAACATAAAAGGAAAACCAGAAGCAACAAAAATTTCTAATGACAAAAACAATCCGTACACTGGATGAATTCAGGTTCAAAAAGGAATTTAGGAATTTTTTTTTTCACTCCACAAATCGTACTGAAATTATCCGAACAAAATTCTCCAATAAATTATTATTATTTACTTTCAATTATCGTTTTTGGGCATTTCAATGGGAACGCCTTCATCCTCAAAATGCCAAGTTACCGAAAAATATAAATCCAAATCTAAATCCAGACTTTTTGACTATTGTCGATTTTATATCCCTTAGTACTCTGAACATGATGAAGATATGTCGACTCTAAGATACAGAAATAAAAAGTTACATTTCCGACTCTCTCTCTTTCTCTCTCTCTCTCTCTCTCTCTCTCTATATATATATATATATATATATATATATATATATATATACATATATATTAAATACATTCTATATACAAGGTGTACAAATTAATTCGGTGCTTTTTTATAAAAAATGCATATTTATGAAAATGGAATGGAAATGAAATAGATTTCAATTCTCAAAATATCGTCCATTATTTTGTATACCTTTGCTCTGTATGTCAAGTTACCGACGAGTCTACTCGAAAAAAATATATCAGTTTTGAGTCGATGAAATCAATACATTTTTGGACGTCTTCTCCTGTTTTAGCATTTTTTACATATTTTGTGCGTGCCACCTTCTCCCAAATCTGAACAAAACATTCCCGCGGCTTTGGAAGCATTTTTTCAACTGGAATGCGAAAAATATGCAATGTGTAATATGATTCTTTTCGGACACCATCTTCTTTATTATTGTTTTGTGAGGTTATACCAACTACTTGACGAAGACATACAGTGTTTTGTAATTTTTAGGTTGGCATTTCAAAATCCTAGAAAGACAAGAAAAAAATATTTTAATTTAAAACGGAGTTATAATTTATTCAATTTAAAGACATTGAATTAATATTTACACACACACACACACACACATATATATATATATATGTGTGTGTGTGTGTGTGTGAGCATCTTTAAAAAAATAACTGAAAAACAAGTATTCAGAAATGTAGTTGTTTGAAGACTAGAAAAATTTAAAGTAAGAATAAACTATTTTTCTCATGAAATATAATATATATTTTTTCTTAATTGAACATATTTGTTTTTTGTTCTTTAGTTTGTATTGAATTGACTTACATTTATTTTCTAAAACTATAGAAAATTTTAAAAGAAAAAATATTATAACTAAAATTTGTCAATCCAATGGATAAACTAAACAAATATGAATTTGAGTTGTTTTTATATACACAATATATTTGATTACTTACGGAAAAGTATACTATAAAAATATGTTTTATAGTTTTTGTATTTATTGTTATTTATTTTACAAGTTTCTACATATCAAATGAAAACATTTCAGACTATTACTGCTTCATTTGCCCCATATATATATATATATATATATATATATATATACACACTTTCTAGTATAGTATTAAAGAGATCTCTAAATTTTCCGTACGAATAACTGACCGTTTCATTTTGACGTCCGCACTGAAGGGACCAGTCTAATCGCCTTAGCGTTCCATACTTACTATCTCTCCGTCAATCTCCATCATCAAGGTGAGATCAAGAAGACCATCGAACTGTGCACCACTTACATCTCCACCCCGTCCATCTATAAACTTACTTGAACAACTCTCAGATAATAATATCTCTGACGGTACGCCTTTAAATAATTAACCTCAATTAATTAAAGTTTAACATGCAGCGAGCAACCGGCTCGAATGGTTTAATAATTGATGTGGTTACTTTTCAATTAATATCTGCGCGTTCTATGAATTCGATCTTCGCCGTACGGTAATCGGCTTTTACAATGAGACAAACGTTTGTGCGCCCGTTTATCAAATATTGTGTGTCTGATGTTGATGAATCGTCATAATATATTTGTCTAACCAATGTTGATATCGGTTTTGTAAATAAATTCCATGTTTGTTTGTCGAACATTGAACGCTTGAAACAAACAGAACTAATTACATGAATATGTATATATATATATATATATATATATATATATATACATATACATTCATTTGTGTATAGGAATATCTATATACGTATTCATATGATTAATAAAGACCAATTTTATTCATAATAGCTAAAATTTATGTTAAAAATTAAAAAAGATTAAAAATAAAAAATAAAATATCTAATCAATAATTTAAAAAAAAATGTATTAAGAAATTAATTTTAACGGTCTGAAGATATAATCATCATAATAAATGTAAACGTAAATGAGAATCTAAATGATTAATAATCAATTATTGAACAATATTTGATCAGAAGAAAACTTGGTTTATTAAGAACCGAGATATTAATTTATGAAAAGGAATTAAGTCACAGCACCAAAAACTTTATTGTAATTTTTTTTAGTATTATATTTTAGAAGTGTATAAAAGTGTAAGTTCCTTTTTGTAAAAATTTCAATATTTTTCCTTAATTTATGAAATATAAATCCTGTTCCACCAAAACACAGAAGGATCTTTTTGGTATGTATATTTGATTTTCGGTCCTTACACATAGCTGATCAGGATCTACATATAAATATGTGCGTTTGGGATTGTCGTAGATATTAAGAGGTTGCATTGAAGTCCGTTGTTTTTTGTGATTCTTTTGAGCATTTATTTCAAAATGGGTGAGTATATTAAAGTATTTGCCCTTGGAAGCTATGATTTTTCCCACTTTTCTGGTAGAAGCTGAATTCCGCGTAGAAAAATGGTCTGTTCTTTGAGCCAATCTATTCAGCAACCCAATTTTCGATTTCTACGTAGTAATGGAAATGTGTATCTTCCAAAGCGAATTGCATCGATTGAAACAAATGGTATTCGTTTGAGGACAGGTCCGGAGAACACGATGTGTGCGGGAGAACCTCCCATACGAGCTCCATCAGTGTTTATTTTACGGAGATAGCAACATGGAGCGAGCGTTGTCATGGAGAAGAATAATTTTTCGGCGATTTAATGCAATTGATGGTCATTTTTGCATCAAATTATTATTCAAATGCTTCAATTGTTGTCGATAACGTTCGGCAGTGATTGTTTCCTTCGATTTCAACAGTTCCATAATATACGACACCATCCATATCCCACCAAATAGAGAGCTTTACTTTATGACAGTGGATGTTTTGCTTTGGTGTTGATGTTGATGGTTGGCCAGGATCAATCCATGATTTCTTGCGTTTCTGGTTGTCGAAATAGATCAATTTTTCATTACCGGTCACGATACGCTACAAGAAACTCTTCTTTTTATGCCTTTCGAGCAAAGAAATCAACATTTTTAAACGATTAGCAAGGACATTTTTGGTTTATTCATGTGGCAGCCATCTCCCTTCTTTCTGGATCTTTCCCATGGCTTGTAAACATCATGAAATGGTTGATTTATCGACTTCAAGCTGTTGAGCCAATTCTTTGAGTGTTTGAGCTGGGTTTTGTTCGAATAGAGCTTGCAGTTGTTCATCTTCTATTTTTTCAATTGACCTGGCCTTAATTTGTCGTGAACGTCACAATCACCACTTTTGAATAGTCAAAACCAGTCTGTACATACTGTTTCCGATATATCAGATTCACTATATGTTTTCGTAAGTAATCGATGAGCTTCAACTGCACTTTTTTCAAATCAAAGTAGTGTAGAAGGACAGATCGGGAAAACAACTTATCGCGTTCCATTCTAATACGATTATAGAAAAGCACTTGTGTAAACAAGGGATAGCGTCTGATGAGTGAATTTAGTGGGAAATGTTCTCACTTCAAAATGACATAAGAGAGATCTGTCACTGCCTACAGCATACGAACCTAGAATCATCTGCGCTTGAACAGTGGCTTTCAATGCAACCTCCTATTAATTCAGTTTTCATCGCCGATAACAATTTTTACCAAAAAACAACATTCTTATGTTGTCTAGAAAGCAACGAGATGATTTTGTTGAGCCATCCGGCAATTCTGTTTTATAAGAGTTCACGTAATACCTATTTTCGAGCATCAGAATTTTTCTCATCTCATACAAACATTTTGAACTGTTCCTCGATCAAGTCCTGGTTATTCCGCGAGTTCCTCTTGCGACCTTCAATAGATTTCCATTTAAAAATTCTTACAAATCATTATCTTTCAATCTTCTTGGTGTTCCGAAGCGTAGTCGATCACTGACTTTAAAACCTAAAACTTCGAAATCAATATTTTGTCATATAGAGCAACGCTACAATGAAAATTTTGATTCCCATCTTTCCAGATCATTAAATATCAAAATTGGCGACATTAATTGTCCACCAAGATTTAATATCACAAGATTTTTTTGTGGCGTTACTGTGACGTTCGAAACCCTAAAGGAGAACAATCGTCATGAAATCGATAAGATAATTCAAGAAATATGCTAAAATTAATGAAGAAGATCATCGCAAGAAACAAATTTTTCACCGCAAACATAGATGGCTATTTAGCTGATATTATTTTCCTTGTATAATTCCAAATAAAGTAATCAAGTCAAAAATCTACAGATTTTTGTTTCATGTAGCAAGTAAAAAAATATTTGAAAATCTATCTCTTAAACATTCTATAAATGATAGATGACCCATGAGTTCAAAACATAGATCTTTAATTCATTGATTTTTTTTATTATTCATGTAATATCGAGAGTTGTCTTGCAGCACAATCACACTCTTCTAAAATTTTCCACGCCTCTTGACTTTAATATTTATTCTTTCAATTTAGGTGTGAAATTAACCGAACCTTTCCAGCTGACACAAAATTCTGACATATATCTGAAACATCATTAAATATTTTTTTAAGAATGTAAATAAATGACATAAAAATAGTTAATTCTATATATATATATACATATATAAGGGTGCTTTGCCCCCTGCTCGCTGTACCTGCTCAGCGCTAGAAGGGTTCGTCCTCCGCTCACTGAAGCTAGCTCTCCCTGAACAAACAAAAGAAATTAACAAATTATATTTACAAATAATCTGCAGAAAATGTGAGTCGTAAAATGTTTATTGGAAAAGTTTATAACAATTAACACAACTAAATAAAATGTTAAAATGTGTAACAATTTGTTTACTCTAAAGCTATAGTAAATACAATATTTTGAATAAATTTCTTATCAAATTTACATTGAAATTGTATACACTTTTTCGTTATACACCATGAGAAAGCTATATAAATGTGATTATGTCAACCAATCAGGACAGAGACCACACAATCTCAATGAACCAATTAAAACACAAATAAAATCTCCAAAAAATGTACACATGACTGATTTTTAATTGTAGAGATACTTAATATATATACATATATATATAATATATTTTTTTTATTAATCGGTTATCATGAGTACATACCATACATTAAATTTATCTCTGTATCAGCCAATCAGAATGTGAATAAACTGTTAGGCAATGAAGTTTTCGAATTTTATTAATATGTATATATATATATATATATATATATATATATATATATATGTATATGTGTATGTGTGTGTGTGTGTACTCGCCAGGGAGATTCGCCCACTGCTCGCTGCGCTCGCCCACTTGTCAATACTAAGCATATACAAGTAATAGAATGAAACAATAAACATATTTTTGAAAACTCATTTATGTCTTTATAATTATTCTCGTAGATATATTTGCAACGTTGTTGTTATATATATATATATATATATATATATATATATATATATATATATATACTTATGTTTCTGTATGTAGGTATGTCTATATAATCTATGTCATGGAATTTTTATTTTTAATGATTAATTTTGATTTTATAGAAATATACATATATATATATATATATATATATATATATATATATATATGTTAGTATGGCTATATAATCACTATCGCAGATATATTGCAACGTAGTTCTTCTATATATGAAATAATGGTATTTGGGTACCATAAATACCTCGTCCTAAATAAATAAATCGATGTCATGAATTTTTTGTTTTTATAAGTAATTTTGATTTTATTTATGAATATATATATATATGACTAAAGTAGACAAATATGTATTAGAAAATATATTTTTAAAAGAAGAAACCTAATTTATGGATAACTTAAAAGTTATGCTATTAAAATACAACTTCAACATTTTATTTTTCAACAATATTTAATACACAATATTTTTTATCTGTATATGATAGTACACAGTTTCTCATTTAAATGTAAAATTTTCGCTGTATAAATATCTTTTGATTTATTATTATGAATCATTCAGAAACAATTATATTTGAACAAATTTAATTCATTGATGCGTATTTCAAAATTTTTATTGTACATGCTTCAATTTCAAAAAGACTGTCATTATGTTAATTTCACACTTATTTATTTTCTTTATTCAAATTTATCTACTACAACTAAATTTTTTCTCTAATATGATTTGAGATTTTTGCTTCGAATTAACATTATCAACCTGAAATTGAATCTTCTTTGATACAATTGAAAACAACAGACATCATCATAGAAATAAAATCTGAATGTACCTATCTTTTTCTATACCTTGACACTCTGAAGATGATGACAAAAGTTAAAGGAAAAAAACGAATACGATGCTCTTCTATGAAATAGCATTTTTAATATTTATCCAGTAAGGATTGTACAATTTTATGTAATGAAGATAGATCATGACGGATCCGCTTCTACAAGTTAATTCTTGTTTCACCATACAAATCATAAAATATCTTGGTGACAAATAATATTTAAGAAAACATTAGTGTTCATTTTTATTTGTTGCTTAAGCGCATATAGATGTCGATGTAATCACTAATGATAATTCACTAATGATTTATTAAACATTGTTTGACCAAAAAAGATTTAACTTATGAAATTGAACCCGTCTTGTTCTATCTTCATCATAAAAAAATATATGAACCTTAACCGGTAAATATCAAACCTTTGCACTTAGAGATTTTTTCACCTCATCTACCAGCAACTCAAACATATTTTTTAACAAAATAGCAAGTAACTTCAAATAAAAGTGACATAGCATTGTAAATCATTTCTTTATTCAAATGAAAGTTCAAAAATAGATTTATTAATTCATGTTTTATAAAAAAAATAATAATAATGTTATTTGTTAGATTTACGATGTTCGCTCAGAGGGGACTGTCGAGTGGAAATGGTTAATTATGTTATTTCACAGAAGAACAACGTTCATGTTTTTTCCGCTAACATTTGTATTCAATGAAAGTATGTTATAGACTTTAAATTTAAATTACTGCATGTGATTTTAATATTTTGTTACAAATTGTATATATATATATATATATATATATATATATATATATATATATATCGGAATACGTAAATAGGATGATTCAGAATTAAAAAAGGAAATACAATTACAAAATTCTTATCACATACATCTGCGGCTTCAAGACGTGCTTACAATTATATTTAAAATAAATAAATGCACTTCATATAACAATAATAAATTAAATATAACGTTATTTCCAAGGTTTTTCATTGTATTTGATTTTAAAAGGATATTTATATTTTAATGAAATTAATTATTTAAAAAATATATTTAAATCTATGTACTTATGTAAATTTATTTAATATATCTATGTACTTATGTATATATATATATATATATATATATATATATATATATATATATATATATAAATATCTTAACATCGAGCTACGAAAATAATTCATATGAGGTTCTTGTAATTACTTCTACCAAGCGCTTTTTTATGTAAAAAAATTAGTACTTTCACAAATAAATATTTTTCTCATCACACAAAAAATGTTTTTCTGATTATAAATATTGAATAATTGATTATTGATCTATATTGATTGTTATTTATGTGCATTTCAATGGCAATGGTATAATCTTCAAAATAGTCAAGTGCAGAATTTTTTTTCTATACCTAAATGATGTTTAAGTAAATGAATAACAAATTTAGTTACAGTGCAAACACTATATCATAATATTCAAAAATAATTATTATTTTGAATAGTTAAACTTATATTTATGTACATTATATTAAATTATAATATAAGTAATGGAGAATTGTTACGAATTTTTTTAGAATATTCATTAAATATGGTAAAATTCCAAATTAAATTGAACATTATTTAAATATATAACCCTAAAAAATTGTAAGCTAATCATATACAGATGACCTCGCAAAATTGTTAAAATTATTAGGTGTAAAAGTGAATTCTGTGCATTTACATTGAATCACTTATAACACTGTTTTAAATTGAAATATTTTCTGATCGTTTTAGGATTTTGAAGCGTCAAACTTAACATTTAAAAATACCATATATCTTGGTCAAGCAGTTGGCATAACCTCACAAATTAGTAGTGAACACTTAGCAGTTAGGTATTGCATACTACCAGCATTCCAATTGAAAAAAAATGCTACCAAAGACGCGGGAATGTTTTGTTCATCTTGGGGGAAAGGTTCTATGATGCATAATACATGCAAAAAATGCTAAAATACTGGGGGAGGTCCGAAAATGAGTTAATATTTCATCGACTAAAACAACTATCTTTTTTCCTACGAGGAATTCGTCAGTTACCCGACAGATGGACGAAAGTTGTATAAAATAATGTAGGATATTTTGGGGATTTAAATGCTTTACATTTTTCCACAAACATTCATTTTCTACTAAAAAGGCACCAAATTAATTTGTACACCTAATTATACTTAACTTTTTCTATAAGTTATATTTTGATTTAGTCACTTTTGAAGCAGATGTTTTCTTTCTACTTACATGCCATTCCCTGTCACTATATACATATATATATATACATAAATATATACTAGGGAGCTTCGCTCCTACTCGCTACGGTCGCCGACCCCGGAAGGCTCCTCTCCCACTCATTACATGCATTCCTATTCACTTACATTAATCCATTAGTCGATAATCGTTAACGTTCGGTTGAAATCAGAAACAACCGAAACCCTATGAAGAATATGATGAACGAAGAGTGTAGGGATAAAAGGAAAGCAAGAAAAATTTTTCGTAACAGTCTTACCGATGAAATATTTTTATTGTAATATATGTATATATATATATATATATATATATATATATATATATATATATATATATATATATATATATATATATATATATGTATATATATAATGATTCGACATGAAAAAGAAGTACAATTCTAAACATATAACTATATGACACACTATCTATTTCTAAGGTTTCACTATGTACGTAAAATTATATTTAAAATGTAAGGACAGTAAATTCAATATATATATATATATATACCTTTTAGAAGAAAAAGTGTTATTTTATGTTCTAATCAATGCTATATTATTTACAATTTAAACATAGTATCATATGTAAGCGATAATCTGATAATTACAAGTCCTCTTAATATAATAAATAAATCTATAATTCAATTTTGTACACATCTTTACCGTTATTTTAGATACAATGATTATATCCATTTGTTAAATGAATCAAGAAAAACTGTTCAATTTATGACTGATAAGTGTGTTTCAACATGACTAACACAATTGAATTCGAAATCAAAATTACTACAGTGTCAGCTTAAAGCAACATTCATATTAATTCCAAATTTGATTATGATCGAACACATATCAAAGCAGAAATTCTTAGTATAAAAAAGAAATATAAGTAACAATAAAATAATTTAATAGATAACTTCTAAGAAGAATACAAGAAGATTTGACAAATTAATTCTATTTTCATCCCACAAACAACACAAAAAATGTTTCTAATGAAAAATAATCAATAATTTTTTATTAAACATTTTTGATTGTGGCTTATGCATATTTCACTGGTAATATCATTGTTTCAGAGCGTCAATATTGAGGTGTCAAAAATATTTGACACTTCAGATGTTTCTGTACTTTGACGCTCTGAAATTTTGAAACTGAATTTAGCCACGGTGTCAGAATTATAATACACCACTGTCAGAATTGTACAATGGAAGGACGAACTAAATAGTTTGCTGCATGGTTCAGTTAAAAATATTTTATTGTTCGAATTTGATTTTAAATAATTTGATTGAGAATAATTTTACAAAATTTGTCATGAAGACGAAAATCTTTGATATAAAAAGTAAGAGAAAATATTCTTCTAAATAATGTTCTTCTTAGATTAATAATGTTTTTATTTAAAAAATGTTAATAATTAAAAATGTAAAGCTAATTTTTTTATTTCAACTCATTTACATTTTTGTTCTCTTTTCGATCTCTATAACTAAACAAATATTCTGTTCCTTTTAGACAGAAATATGACAGCCTTATATATATATATATATATGTATATATACATATATATATATATATATATATATATATATATATATATATATATATATATATATATATATATGTATATATACATATATATATATATATATATATGTGTGTATATATACATGTATATATATATATATATGTATATATATATATATATATATATATATATATATATATATATATATATATATAAATTAAATAATTGTACAGAATTGAATTTATTTTCAAACAATTATAAGCTGAAATGAATTCCGCTTGAACAAGAATCCAGAATATTTTTTATTATTATGATAATATATTCAATAATATATTCAGTTAACAAGCGAAGTAAAAATGATCCAAATAAACATCAATTTTTGTATCTCTGTAATAGAAAACCCATTTGATTCATCGTCACTTACCGGTTATATAAATTTTGAGATATAGAAGCGGTGTATGTTTCATGTATTTTAACGTTATGCAATCAGAAAAGAGATAGAAAACGGCAATACAACTAAATTGAAATAAAGCAGAGTTCATATATATTGATTTTATTCATTTATATTTATTCTTAATGCACTATGTTTCTTTCTATTTCTATTCAACCTATGTATCGATGATAATAAATAAATCATATTCTTATTATTTTGTTAGGATAGAAAATACATTTTCATTTATTGATTTTCTGTATCTTATATTGTATAATAGTATTCAATGTAAATACACTCTATTATATAACTCAATACTGGAAATAGTCGGTATAATAATACTTTTATTCAGACTCAACCAGTGAGCCGTAGTCATCGGGTGATTGTGATTAAATGATTCATTTTTAAATTAAACTGTTTCAATTTTAACTTTAATTTTAAGAGTTTATATTTTATCATGTGATCCGCATCACTGTATAGTATACATAATTTATCACAAACATAATCGAATAATTTTTAAAAGTAACATTCGAGAGACTGATTATCAGAAATAGATTTGAATCGAAGCTTCGAGTTTGTTGTGCACTTTTATTAATTTTTGCTAGGATTTTTAACATTTCATCCCATAAAAGAAATGTTCTTATTCTATTAGTTATTTTGATAAGTGAAATATATATTTCAGTGTCTAATAGTTTATCATTTAAAATGTATCTTGAAATTTCGATTTGTATTTGTTTTATTACCGTGTGCGCCAGTATTACTTTAACAATGGTGATACACAAATGTATAAGTGTGGTGTTTTAATAGTGTGGTAGTTAGAGAATTTCAAAACTGAGGATAAGTGTTTCAATCTCTTTAAAATGAATTTATATAAACAATTTGATCATTTCAGTGAACATGCAGATTCAACACGGGGTGAGTAATTTTTCCACTCCAATCATTTTTATCATATGATCAAATAAGATTTATTATTTGAAATAAAATTTAAGATTTTTTTTGTAGTTTTATACTACTAAAAATAAATTTCTAATCACAAATTTGGAACAGGCATTAACAAAATAGATTCCTTTAAACATATTTTCTTTTATTTAGAAATCTATAATATCAAAGTAAAGTTATGGGACTGTGACTAAAATCAGTTCTACAAATGATTTGTTTAAAAATTTTCAATAATTATTTATAGATTGTTGCTTAGCTTATTTTACTAGTAATATCATCGTCTTCAGAGTGACCATTTAAAAAATGTTTGACACCCATGATGTGTTAGTACTTTAGCGTTCTGAAAATTTTCAAGTAAATTTAGTCACAGTGTCAGAACTGTCTAATGTACGAAAAAAATAATTTGCTGCATGATTCAACTAAAAATATCTTATTGATCGAATATAATTTTTGACACAATTTGATTTCAAATAATTTTACAAATTTGTCTTTAAGACGAAAAACATTTAATGTAAAAAGTAGTGAATTTATGATATAAAAAGTAGTAAAAGTATCATTTTAAATAAAATTCTTGTTAGATTAATAACGTTTCTATTCAAAAAATATAAAAAAAAATTGTTGATTTGTGTTCTCTTTTCGACTTGCCTAACCTGAAGACTGTTTTCTCTCGTTTGGAACTAAATATGGTAATCTTAATTATATATATATATATATATATATATATATATATATATATATATATATATATATATATAAACACACACATATATATATATATATAAACACACACACACACACACACATATATATATATATATATATATATATATATATATATATATATATATAAATTAAATGATTATAAAATTTATATTCAAACAATTATAAGTTCAAATGAAATTCGCTTAACCAAGAATCGAGAATAATTTTTATTATTGTAATATATTTAGTTAACATGAAAAGTAAAAACTTATCCAAATATACATTAATTTTTGTATTTATGTAATAAGAAACCCCTTCGATTTCAACGTCACTTACCGGTTATATAAATTTTGAGATTAGAAACGCTGTATGCTTCAAATATTTTGTCGTTGTGCAATCATAAAAGAGATAGAAAACGACAATGCGACTAATTGAAATAAAACAGAGTTCCTATATATTGATTTTATACAGGTATATTTATATTGAATGCTCTATGTTTATTTCTATTCAACCTTTGTATCGATGATAATACAATATATAAATTATATTCTAATTACTTTGTATGGACAGAAATACATGTTCATTTATTGATTTTCTGTATCTTATATTGTATAATAGTATTCAATGTAAATATACTCTATTACATAACCCACAAATATTGAAAATAGTGTGTATAATAATATATTTATTCAGACTCAGCCAGTAAGCTGTGCCATCGGGTGATTGTGACCAAATGAATAGTTTTCAATATAAACATTTTTACTATAGTTTTGACTTTATATTTTATAGTGAGATGTACACTAATGTGTAGAATATATAATTTATCACAAACTTGTTGTGCACTGTTATTAATTTCTGATAGGATGTTTAATATTTCATTCTATAAAAGAAATGTTCTTATTCTATTAATTATTTTTATAAATGAAATATATATTAGTGTCTAATAGTTATCATTTAAAATTTATCTTAATTTCGGTTTGTATTTGTTCTATTACATTGTGCGCCAGTGATACTTTAACAATGGTGATACACAAATATACAAGTGTGGTGTATTAATATTGTGGTAGTTAAATGATTTCAAAACTGAGCATAAAAGTGTTTCTATTTCTTTAAAATGATTTTTTATAAACAATTTGATCGTCTCAATGAACACCAAAGTTCAACAAGTGGTGAGTAACATTTCTACTCAATTTTTTTTTATTGTGTACTGAAAAAAAAAATATTATTTGTAGTAAAATTTGAAAAGGTGTTTTTTTTTACAATTTTACACTAATAAAGTTTCTATTCAAATATTTGAAACAGGCATTAACAAAATAGTGATTTCTTTAAAATAATTGTATTTTCTTTTATATAAAATTCCATAGCATCACAATTGTGGGACTGTGAGTTAATTCAGTTTCATAAATGATTTTTGATCATTTTTTGTTGTTGAATAGAGATGTCGTCGTGCAAAGAACGCTAATGTATAGATAAAATTAATATAATTTGTATCTTACAATCCCTTCTATACTTTAGTGCTCTGAGAATGATGAAATCATAAGCTAAATACGCATAGTAACGATCAAAAATGACTGATAATCAATTATTGAACACTTTTGATAAGAAAATATTTGATTTTTGAAATAATTGAAAAATTCATGAACAAAAAGTCAATATTTTACGTTAAGAAAAAGAATCTAATAATTTAATCAATTTCTAACTTTTTTTCCTTTTGTTGGCTATTCATATTTTTATAAAAAATGTTTTCATTAATTTCAACTAACAATGTCCACATATTATATTTACTTGCAATCTATCCACATGTAACTGAAATAGTTCATATAGAATTCATATTTTACAAATACGTTAATTATTAATAAGCTAATTTAAGCTAATATTTAATTTTATGAACAAGAAAATGCATCATCCAGTATGCAAATGAAAAATGAACTTCCTTAGAAGTATACACTTTTACAAAAACACTTATGTTCGAGTATTTTGTTCACACACTCTCATATAACAAACTTTTACTTTCAAATATAAGATGTCATTGACTAACAGGATTTCATAAAATATTATCTAGTGATCGAATTCTCTTCTGTACTAATTGTTCCGTCCGACTTTACAACAAAGTACAAAAAATTGCACTATTTATTTTTCTGATCATGTTGTACAGATTTTCAGAATTGTTTCAATAAATTGTAGGAAAATACACTTTTATTCTACGACGTAAATTATTTAATATTATAAAAAAAATTATTTATTAAAATCAGTTCTTCACACATACCACAAAATACAATTTTTTTTTGTATCAAAAATTTTCAACTAGTGATTATTGATCTTTTTTGGTTGTTGGTTATTGCTGACCGCTAATGTTTTGCAAAAATTTTCTGTGAGACTGGCGATTTGAGAGACATATACAATTATTTTTTAATATGTTAAGACTCTAGTATGAGTATTCGGTATCAGAAGTAAAAATTACTTTAAAATCACAGCTGGCCAGTGCATACGATACAAATTATATTTATCTATCGTAGTTAGCCAGTATACACGATATGAATTTCATCTATCGTAGCAGGCCAGGATATATTGACGAGTATCATTTGTCTCTCGCGCTGTCAACAAACTGAATTCAGGTTAAAATATTTGTTAGTCCACAGTACAATTCAAAATAGGATCACCATTTATTATTATTAAATAAAATACACTGATCATCAAATTAATAAGTGTGTGCAGTTGGACATTACAGAAGGTGTGCATATGTTTGCTGCACCACCTCATATTTACATTTTGGTCGTTCGAGCCGGTTATTTCATTAATGCGAACTACGGGTATATACAGTGTCATTATAAGTGTTAAAATTTATTCAGTGTTCGTACAATTCATTCAAAAAGTATTAAATTTCATAACTCACAATCTATTCAAAAGTGTTAAAATTCATAACTCAATCCATTCGAAAGTATTAAAATTATTCAAAGTGTTAAAATTCATTTGATTTTGTGAACATCTTGTGAACATTTGTAAACTAGTGCAGATCCATTCAGGTGAAGAATATACGTATATAACAGTGACATTTAAAATACCGATTCAACCAGGTACAAAGCATCAACTCACATTTACAGAAGGTGTGTAAAAAAGTATGATAATTTTTTGAAATTAATATATATTTGAATGAACCTTTTTTTTATTTAAACATAAGTAACTCTAAAATTTCACACTGTCTGTATCGGATACAATAATAGTACACCTTTTTCTGATAGAAAAATGTCACTGTCTGATCTTTCTTCTATCTCACTATTCCAATCATTGTTCTCACTTTCACAACTACTCGGTACATCAGAAAAATAATCAAAATTTCTCTGCAAAAATGTCTTCCTTATCCATTATGAAGGTATAAAATTTTAATACAGAATTAATTTTTACTATAATTATTTGAACACTTTTATGAAGTTACCGGACCTTCAGAAGTCAAAAACAAAACTGAAAATATCCCTTGTAACAGGATTAATAATGTTCAAAAGCAAAAAAATACCGTTATCTAGGGAACAATCAAGAAATCATGCACATCACCTAAAACGACAAATCTCTTTTTCGGTCGCCAACGTATGTCATATGTAAACGAGAATTCTCGTTCCCAGTCCCCAATGTGTTAACATTCTGCTAGTGATGCTATCATCTTAAGTAGAGATTTTTAAAATAATAACAAGCATTGAATTCAACATAAGAAATTTGTTGTCTATTAATAATAAACTCTGTATTTTCAACAATTCCAGACCAATCATATTTTTAGTACTTTGAAATAAAGAACAGCTTTAAGTTTAAAACAGTATATATTAGATTCATATTAAAGCAATTTATTGCAATTTTATGATTATTTTCTTTGTTATGAACTAGTAGATTTTTCTCTAGCAAGAGGTAGTAGTTTTCAATGCAGTTATATTCGATCCGATGATATAACTGCGAACCAATATTTTATAACTATAATTCATTTCATCATTCTTTTCGTTGCATTGACAACTAAGTCTTTCCTATTATGGAAAACTGAAAAGAAAATATTCTAAACTTTTTTATAACAAAACTTATTGATTTATTCTAGTCCTAGCATTAAACTCGTACTGTGTTGTAAGAATTATTGCTTGAACATTGCTTAATTCATTTTAAACATACATTATAATAACTAACCGGACTAAAATAATATTAAAATGAATAAAAAAAAAATGATTATTACTTTCTCATTTTTAAAATCGTGTTCATTTACATAAATCTGTATAAAAATATATATTTTTTTATTTAGAGTTAGTATAAATTTTGCAAATCAATGTATTTAAATTTCTTAAGTTATGACAACCAATTGTACTTATTGATCACAGAATTTAAATTGTCGCAATTGATGTGTTATAGTTTATTTGAGCAAGTATTAAGACTGTGTTTACCTTACTGTAATTTGATACGATCCATTTTATATAGCATTGAATTTGATTTAAACCGAAATATACAAGAAATTCTCTTGTAATAGCTTAAACACAAAAAAGTCAAAGTATACCTGTTAAAGGAATAGTATTCTAGTTGAAAATTATGAATGTATAAAATATATTAACAATATTTGCTTCATTCTAATTTCTGTATATATATATATATATAAACTAGAATCAAGCAAACTAAAGTAAACTACTATATTCAATAACATAAACTAAAATAACAGAAGATTACAAGGAAACAGAAGAAGAATTGTGAGTAGTTTAACGATGATGAAATTTATTTATTATTTAAATTTCATAAAACTTGATACCGAAGTAAACAGTATTCCATCTTAAAACAAAAGATGTATTTTATGTTTTAAATCCTGAAGATATACTAACAGGACTATTTGACCTTCTAGCAATATTAATTTTTTTTTAACTAACCGATTCTATATTCGATTTCATTATAATTCATCTTCTATAGTTAGTTATTATGTAGATGACAGAATTGATTGCTCAAGATTCAGAATCGATTGGAGCAAAATAAAACTACTTCAAACTTACAAAGTTCGATTAAAAAATACAAAAAAAATATTTTTGGTGTCTGTGTTTTTTTTAATAGAAACATAGAAAATTCAAACAACGGCAAAGGTATTCCACACATCCTCTATTGTTTATAAATCTAAATATTTTTCCAGATATAAAAAAATAATTACATCATAAAATGTCCATAAAACAAAACCATTTTTCGTGTAAACCACCTCCCTACAAAACCACTCCCCCGCTACACTCCACAAGTAATACGTTAATTATTTCCATTCCCAATCGTTTTCGATGTTTCGCGAATCGTCATGTTCGTCAATTGTAATGAAACAGTATTCGGACACGGACAGTTGTATGTTGGTCTCTCCAGATGTACCACAAAACAAGGTATCAAGTTCCAGTATACAGAAGAACACAAATACAAATATCGTGTACACCCGTGGTGTCAAACACACGACCCGCACCCCAAATCTTGATGTCGACTTTAATAAAATAATTCAAATATTGAAATAATAATAAAAAATAATATCCAAATGGAATTTATTGAAATTCAGTGCAACACAGTGTTAAAAGAAAAGCATAATGAAATTGGTATTATTTGTACTTGCCAGAACATTTTATTGAAAAGCATATGTTTGCAGCAAGAATCTTAGTAATGTTAGTAGTACATGCCTAAACGAACGATTATTTCCCCTTTTAACTCTGCGAACCATAACATTTTTAACTGTATTTCTTGCTAGGTCGAATATACTTTTCTTATAAAGTGAAATTATCTGCTGAAGAGTTAAATATAAGATATTATATGAAAAATATTGTTTAATGGAATTTTAGATTTTATTGGAGAATAATAATAATTTGTCAATAAAAATGTGGTTTAGTTTTTGTGTGGTAAAGGCAACTAAATTATTTTTTGTCGCTTTAGCAGCGTCATTCGACCTAGTAAGTAAAAGTTGATGCCGCTTGTACACATTTGTGACATTTGACCGCAAAGGATTAAAGATTTATATGACTTCACGCAGGTCAAGATTGACAAATGAACATTTAACATTTATAGTAAAAAATCATTATAACAAAAAAAACACCCGATATTAATAAAATATTAGGTTGGTGAAAAAATAATTGCGGTTTTTATCATTTTAAAATTGCCACCGATTATTCTAATTACCGGTATCTTTTATTAATCATGTGATAAATCATTGTAAACAATGAAATTAGCAATACTGATTTCAGTTTGTCTATTGTTTTTATTCTTTAGTATTGTTGGATATAACCTCTTAAATTAGTCAAGGAAAAAATGTAAATTCGCGTGATTTTGTTGTGACTTTAAATTGGGACGTACGCAACAGAAACTGCTTAAATCATCAAATTAGTTTTTAGCGAGGGGTCACCTAGTGAACATCAGCTCAACATTGGTTCCAAAAATTTCGTGATGGAAACGAAAACCTTGATGATAAGGATGATCGTGGACGTCCTTCAACTATAGACAATAATCATTTAAGAACTATTATTGAAGCAGGCCCAGATAAAACAACTCGAGAGGTGGCAGAAGAACGGAATATTGATCATTAAACAGTTGTTCGATATTTGAGCCTAATTGAAAAAAACAAAAAATCGAGATAAATGAGTGCCATATAAACTAAACGCTCATCAAGCAATTCGGCGATACAAATTCTGCTCTGCGCTTCTTTTGCGTTACAAAAATGATCCCTTTCTTGATCGCATTGTTACATATAACGAAAAGTGAACTCTAAAACTATCTGAAATGTTAATCACAGTAGCTAGAAGCAACAAAACAGTTTCTTAAACCGAAGCTTCATGAAAAAAAGGTTATCACTGTTTGGTGGTTGGTAAATGTCATCATTCACTACAACTCTTAAATCCTAGTGAAATAATAATAGCGGAAAAAGTTGTCAGGAAATTGAAAAAATGCTTGAGAAATTGTATTGTTTACGCCCAGCATAAGTCAGTCGAAGAGGACCAATTCTTCTTCATAACAACGCCTGACACGTGTAACAAATGACTTTCAAAAAAATAAATGAACTAGGTTATGAAACCGTACGTTTCCACTTTATTCTCCAGACCTCTCTCTAACAGATTATAATTTTTTTATACATTTGAACAATTTCTTACGAGAGAAGGTTTTCAAAGATCAAACATCAGCTCAAAATGCTTTCGAATTCATTAATTCCAAGACTCCAAAATTCTATCTTGTAGAAATACAAGCTTGTTTCCCGTTAGGAGAAATGTGTGCAGACCAATGGTCTTATTTTCATAATTAAATATATTTTTTAATTGATATATGCGTCTTTATACTCAATACATAAAAACCGCATTTTTTTGTACCAACCTAATAGTTTTTATCAAAAAATATAGTTTTTAGTAAAAAATATTTTTTTATTTCTCTAATTTGAAATTTTGTTCTAACATTTGATAATAATACCTAAAGTTGATGTTTTTTTAAAAAAAAATCATAAAAGAAAAAATAAATGTAAAATTTAAACATTTTTTTCGAATACAAAAAACATTTTTCACTTGCTAAATTTTTTTGGGTGACTTTTTGTCTGCGTCCCGCATACTCTCTTAAAGCAAATTTGGTGTCCCGTGTTAATATATTAATTTGACACCACTGGTATCCATAGAAGGTTTAGAATAAGTTTCCTATAAGATTTCTTTTCAGTTTCACCAGATTCACAGTTTCATTTAAAATCTAAATAATAAATTTCATTACACAGTATCTTTATTTAGTTTTTCATTTTTTATTTAACAATTGTTAACACTTAATGGAAACAAGAAAGGCCGGTGTCATCTGGTAAATTTAAAAAAAAAATATTAAGTAACAATGCCATTTAGTTATCTTTTATAATTATACTTTTGAAAATTATTATTTCACATGTTTGTAGTTTTCATTTTCTCAATATATACACATGTTACAATGTTTCCCTTTTTAATTACCTTTAGAAATGATCATATACATTGCACAGTTATTGATAACGACCCTGTACGTTTAGATAATAATTCGTCGTTTAATGCTAATATATAAAATACAGTTATTTTCTATAAGTTTATAGCAGTGCACTGTTATAAACAAAACGTGAATGAATTTCATTAGTACCATCATATACCTATAATAACTCGTAAAACATTACATGCTTCCAAACACTGTAACACACACACACATAAACCCATACATATACATATATATATATATATATATGTATTCAAATGAATTCCTTTAATGTGTTTAAAAGCCGCGCTAAATTCAACTATAAACCTAATTTATTATTGCAAGGCCCTTAAAGCACGACATTAAAATGTGTACTAAAAAAATTTTTATTTGGGTAACAAACTCGGCGTATAAATGATATTTTAGGACTTTAATTTCAAATGTTGAATGTGTATAGAGGAGATACGCATAAACCAATCTCCCCCTTTCGAATTTAAACAGACACAGACATACACACACACATGAAATTACGCTTACGGGATGCATTAAAACAGATCCATTGACGTTTATAGAACTACAAAAAAAGATATTGTCTAAAATGCACACACGCATTTCTCTTTGTTCGTGCATTTTTTTTACGTGGCTATAATATTATTAAAAGAATATAGTTTTATTATTAACACGGAATATTAATTTTCTGCTATAAAAGATTTCGTTGCATTCAAGTGAAAAGAAGTAAATTATTAAAAAAGCACTCATACTTATTTTTAGTAACAAATATAATAAAGAAAAAATTAAATGACAGCTGAAAAATATAATATTCTTACATTTGATTTAGATTTTAATAAGTTTTCTTTGATATATATATATATATACATACAATTTTTCTTATAGATTGAAATAAATTAAATTATAAACATACGTCTGTAGTACATAACCTGTGCTTTTATTCATTTAGACTGAAAATTATAAAATAATATCTGGTTTAAAAAATGATCATTGAATATTTTTTAAACTCATCATAGGAAATTGTTGTTTTCTTGAAAGTAAATTGTAATGATTCTTACAGTACTTCAATTTACAAGACTAAAAATTTAGTTTAAGATATGATTAGCACAAATTATCAAGATGTATGTAATTTATGTTCTTTGAATTTTTTTCTCAAGATTCTGTGAAAGGGAATATAAAATAGTTTTCCTATAATAATTTCTTTAGGTATTAAAATTTTTTTTATTTATTTTCTTAAAAGAAAAATTCTGGAATAAAAATAAATGTCTTATAAAGTAAATTATTTAATTTATAATCTTTTTACATTACTCATTACTTTAGCATTTTCATGCTTATTTATCGATTCTATGTCTTTATGGAAGCATTTGTTAGATAAATAATAAATATGTTAATAAATTATATATTTAAAAAAAATAAATTTGTGGTATTTTATCGAAAAATTAACAATGAAATTTATTTCACAGAATTCATAAATAAGAGTACTGCTTGATCATTAATCTTTTTTATGGATATAATCCAGTTGTTGCGTTATCCTGATTGTCTTCTTCGTTTTGATTTATCCGAATTTCTATTCTAAATTATTAGTTTCGGCATGTCTGCCATCTTCAAGTATATTTTAAAGGCTGACTTTAAAGCATGACTTTAATTATCATTTACTTCGTTTATATAAATTTTAGATAATGCAAAACATATTTTTCTAATATAAATTATCACAATAATTATTTGATCGTTTAATATGAATTTAAATTTATTTCATCAATTTTTGAATTTTTAATTTAATGTCTTTCAATTTTGTTCATTTATATTGTATTATTTAAATCTGTAATATCACGTACAAATTCTAATATGTGTTCAACAAATTTAATTTCTTTATTATTTTTCATTTATATAGGTGACACAAAAAAGGGCAATGGGTTTAAAACATTTCTTTTTTTTATAATATTTTCATCTTTTTTTTCTCAAAATATAGTATAAGGATATGGGATTTTTCCTGATTTCTGGACATAATGTTCAAATTTCTTCTCGTATGTTATTCTTTAGCAGCAGGATACTTTTAGCTACAGACGCTCACCAACTGCATCTTGTTGTTGAAAACGTGCAATCAAATGATTAATCATCGACTCCCATTGTTCCTATTCGAACATTAAAATAGCAACTATATGCTCGCTGCAAAAATAATTGAACGCTGATTTTCAATATAAAATTCAATTATTTTGGTACACTGTTCCTTCATGTACGTTTTCATGATAAATTCCCTAAGTTTTATTTATCAAATTCTAAAAAGAAAAGAAAAAACATTTAAACAATAAAAACAACTATTCAAACCCCTTCGTTCTTTTTGCATCACCTGCATATATATATATATATATATATATATATATATATATATATATATATATATATATATATACGATATATACGATATATACGATTGCTATTTTCAATGTTACTCATATATGAAGATAAATAAAAATAATTCAATGTTAGCTAAGCTTATTCAACGGTACACGACATTAAAGACCTAAATAACACATCGAAAATAATAAAAATTGTACATGCAAACATACATCATTAAAAAAACACTCGAAAGGTATGAAAATAACGTTTTAAAATAAGTAAATAAATAAATACAAATAGTGGCGAGATAATGTATAGCTTTAAATGATTAAACACATCCCATCTAAAACGATAAGGGAATATAAATCAGAATTAAAATGAATAGCCAATGCGATACCTGCAGATGTCTCACGTGTTAATACTAGTAGTAGCGATCAGAAATTTATAGAATCCAGAAAAACGAAATCATCAGGACAAAGAATATTAATAAGATTATAAAATAATTTTTTTTAATATAATTAATGTATTAGAGATCATCTAAATATATTTTTTTGTTTTATTTTCAGTACTCTACTTATAAATAAAAAAGTCGATTATGGATTTTCGTATATTATTCATAACAATTAAACCAGGCTCTGGAATAAAAATATTGATAGAGAAATCACTAAGATTTAAGAATTATTTCTTTGGATATTTGAAAGAAATATTTTATGTTTGAAATAAAAAAAGTAATGTAATAATTAATATAATTATTAATATAACAATAATATAATAAATAATGTAACTCTAAATCAAATTCATATACAAAAAAATTATAAAAACCTATCTCAAAAAAAGAACATAAAATCTAATAAGTTTAAACCCAAAAAGAATGCATGTTTTTAAATCAAGTATAGTTGTCATGAAAAAGATCTTATCAATTTCGTAATTTATTTCTTTGTATAAAAACAACAATAACCTAACAAAAATGATTTTTTTATTAATCCCATAAAAAGTTTTTCTAATCGACATTTTTTCTATATCTTAGCGCTTTGAGAATGATTGTGTCATCTAAATTCATTTAAGTAGCAAAAAAATAATTAATAATTTATGAAATGTTTTTGATCAGGAAAACGTTTATGATATGGAAAAGAATTCATTTGTGAAAGTGAATTCAGTCATAGTATTACAACTGTTTTGTAACAAATAACTAATTTTGGTATTATTATAAACAGCTAAAAGTTTTTTACAAGCGATCGACTACATCTTACAAAAATTAAAATTAAAGTCTAGGAACTCGAATAAAAAAGTAAACATTCATAATTGTATTAGTCAAATCATTCCTTGTTCGATTATCTATCATACCTGTATAACCTATATACAGATTTATTACAAAACATTTTCTAATGATTCTATATATAATTATTTAGAAAGAATATGATTGTTGAGTTTTAAAAAAAGTGGGTAGTTTATCTTAAATCTATATAGTTTCATAGAAATCAATCTAAACTGTTAGTACAAAGGTAGAAAAGTTTTTTAATCTGTCAAAAAATGTATAGTAATACATAAAAACAATACATTTTTAAATACACACTTCTTATTTTCAAAACAAAGTAATGTTCTGCGCTAAATCATAAAAATATTGTCAGATTTCTTGTTACAAATCTAATAAGAAATTTTAATACACTTTATTTCGAGCCATAATGTACTATATGAAAAATATAGTTTACTTTATTAAATGTCTGAAAGTAAATGCACTATGATTTATATAAAATTCTGTCAAAATTGTACAAAACATAAGACATTAAATTGAATTAATTATATTAAAGTCTGTTAATTATTTAGTATTATAGTCATATTTTTTGTTTTTTATATATAATAATAAAATATTATAATATATTTTATTCTAAAGTTAGTGGTTAAATTAACGACAGCAGAGACAAAAAGTAAAATAATAATTTTGTTTTAAAAACAAGTCAATTAATCCCATCTGTTGAAAATTGAATTTAACTCATATTCTATATTATAAAATGTTGTCTGCAACTAAATGTACAGAAGCGCGCACAGAGCAACAACACCCACAAATCATATAGTCAAATTTATATTTTTTTCACCTTGTAACGATATCTAATTTAGTTTTATATTATATTCATATAAAACACTCATATACCGTAATCATCTCCCATTATCACATACACCTCTCTCTCTCTAACTATACATATATTTGTGTGTATATATTTATATATATATATATATACTCGTATATATATATATATATATATTTGTATGTATATATATGTATATATATATATATATATATTTGTATGTATATATTTGTATGTATATATATATATATTTGTATGTATATATATATATATATTTGTATGTATATATATATATATATTTGTATGTATATATATATATATTTGTATGCATGTATATATATATGAGAGAGAGGGATTATAATTTTTGATTTTTATACTTGTTTCTGTAGATAAATTTTTCGATATCTTAATCTGTTTAAATTATTTTATTTTTTATATCTTTCACTACTAGTTTGAGAACGTGACACCTCCAGGAAAAACTTAGCTCTTAGATACGCATTATTTAAAATCTTCCTGAAGATAACACACGTCCTGTAACTAATCATGAAATCTTACAAAAACACAAATACACACATATATATATATATATATATATATATATATATATATATATAATGTATGTATGTATATATATATATATATATATGTATATATACATGTGTGTATATATATATATATACACGTGTGTGTGTTTGTATATGTATGTATTATAAATGAACATCAGTTAGATCATTGCTTTTTCGCAAAAATGTATTCTTTTCTGAGAACTTATACTGAAAGTTAGGCCATTCTTGAAAATGATACAAATTATTAATATCCTACTTTTGTTCCGAGAAATAACATTGTTTTAACTTACAATGACAATACTTATTGTGTACCGAATAAATATATATATATATATACACACGAGTGTGGTCCCAGAAGTACCCGACCCAACAAAGAAAACACAATAATTTTGGAAAAAAATATATTTATTTTTCAACACAATCTCCTTTCGCTCTATACACTTTTCCCAGCGATGTTCAATAAGTTCGATACCCTTTTTATAATAAGCACTGTCTTGCTCCTCAAAATACCCATTAACTGCCGACATTACTTCTTCATCGTTGGGAAATCTTTGACCACTGAGCCATTTTTTCAAGTTTGGGAACAGAAAATAATCCGAGGAGGCTAAATCTGGCGAATAGGGTGCATGAGGTAGCAATTCAAACTTTAATTCATTAATTTTGGCCATTGCAATAACGGATTTGTGAGCTGGTGCGTTGTCTTGATGAAACAACACTCTCTTCTTAGCCAAATGCGGCCGTTTTTGCTTGATTTCTTCGCTCAAACGTTTGAATAAGTTCGCATAATACTCGCCGTTGATAGTTTTTCCTTTTTCAAGATAGTCAATGAAAATTATCCCACGTGCATCCCAAAAAACCGACGCCATGACCTTGCTTGCAGATGAAACGGTTTTCGCCTTCTTTGGAGCCGGTTCTTCTCCCTTTTCAGTCCATTGTTTTGATTGTTCTTTTGTCTCGGGTGTGAAGTGATGGACCCATGTTTCTTCCATGGTTATGAAATGGCGTAAAAATTCTGCTTTGTTGCTGTGAAATTTCGCTAAACACTCAATTAAAACATCTTCACGACACTGTTTTTGCTCGAGTGTGAGCAAACGCGGCACCCATCTTGCACACAGCTGCCTCATGTCCAAATTTTCAGATAATATGCGATGTACCGCACTTTTTGAAATGCCTACTATGTCTGCTAGCTCGCGCACTTTCAGTCGACGATCATCCAGTACCGCTTTGTGGATTTTCTTCACCATTTCTGAAGTCGTCCCCTCATTTGGTCGACCACTGCGATGATCGTCTTGGCAACTCGTACGGCCTCGTTTAAACTCTGCTACTCAATATTTCACTGTTGTAAACGAACTTACCCAGAGTAGAATCCAGTTCAGCTTTTATATTGGTTGGGCTGAGGCCTTTCAAATAAAAGTATTGTATCACGTAACGATGACCAATTTTCTCCATTTTCACAAACTCACAGAAAACGTTCACTATTGATGGCTGCCAAACAAATACTAAACAACGTGGCGTCCTCAAACTTGAAACATATGCTTTATAGATTGTGTACTTTCTAATACAGTGATATTTTTCAAACAACTACCGCCATCTCTAGGTCAGGCCGGATACTTCTGGGACCACCCTAGTATATATACATACATAGATATATACGTACAGAATGTTTGAATGAACTTCTACTAATTTTGTTTTACCACTATTTTTATGTATTGTTTACCTGTGAGTTATAATTTGGCAGCGATATATTTTCTACATAGGAAATTCATTATATCAAGTTTTATGAGAGATGAGAAAAGAGTAATAATGGGCTACAGCTCAATATTGACAGCCTCACCTTTTTTGAAAATCTAATCATAAGTGACGATGCTCATTTCAACGTATGTAGATATGAATGAAAATAAATCAGTCTATATTGGGAATCGGAAAACCAGACTTATTCTATAAATGACGTTTTTCACCCTCGTAAAGTGGCTCTTTGGTGTGTAATTTGGAGTGGTGGCGTCATTGAATAATTTTTATTTTCCAAAGATTCTTATAGAAATGTTGTTTACACTAGTGTGCGATATCTTGCGATGCTTCAAAACTTCTTTGTACTTGAAATTAATGAAAAAGTTCTTTAACACATATGGTTTCAACAGCACGGTGCCACATTGCACACAACTCGCGCTACGATGTTATTTTTGTGCGATGTATTTCCTGGCCGAATAATTTCAAAATTTGGTAACATCGATTGATCACCTCGTTTCCCTGGGTTGAGTGTGCCATATTTTTTTCTAGGTACTTAAAAAATGTCTACTCTAATAATCCAGTAACAATTCAATAGCTTAAGGACAACATTCAACAAGAAATCGCTCAAATAACACCAGAAATATTCTGAAAAGACATGATAAATATATTTGAAAGTGAGTGAGGGTACAGCTATTTGGCTGATATTATTTTTTATACTTAATTCTGCCAGTGAAATAAACTATTCATAAATAAATAAGTTTATTAAAAAAAGAAAATCGGCCGAAGTTCTTTCAAACATCGTGTATATATATATATATATATATATATATATATATATATCATAACTGATTTATTATTTTCGAAAAATTATAACAAATGTTAATACTAACGACCTCGAATAAAGATAACTTACTTAGAAAATAATAAAAGTTCCAGTTATTATTTACATAGTTTCCTGATTTTTGTATTTAAATTTATTATAAAAACTTAATGGTTAGAGAAAAGCTGTTTGTAATCCAAATAGAAATTCAAAGTAAATAAGTTAAATAGAAAGAAGTATGTATTATTATTAGAAGTATGTATTAAATTTTATACAAACATCCAAACTTGTCTCGTTGAGGTAAATTTATCAATTTACCTCAAACATTTTTTAATGAAAATCTGTTAATAGTCTCATCATGAATTTATTACATCATCTGCATATATTAGGTTGGTAAAAAAATAATGCGATTTTTATTTTCTGAATTCTAACCTTATTTTGTGATGAAAGTATCATTTCATCATGCTCATGTTAATATCATTTTAGTGTTTTTTTCGTTCTGTATTTTGATAACATCGACTTTGGTTTTATTATTAATTTTGCTTAAAATTTGGCTATTGAATTAAAAATTCAAAAGAAGGAAATAAGAACATTTTTTTGTAAGAGTTCATAACGGGTGGTAAAGCAACAGAAACTGTACGTAAACTAAACGATTCTTTTGGTGTGGTACTGTTAAGGAACCTACGGTACAATGGTGGTTTCAAAAATTTCATGCTAGAAATAAAATCCTTGGAAATGAAGAAGACCGCAGACATCCTTTTTCAGTTCATAACTAACTGAAGGCATTAGTTGAATCAGAACCACACACAACAATTCTTGCACAAAAGTTATAAATTAGTCAGCCAACAGTTCTAGACCACAAATGAAATAATGTATATGAATTTAAAGTTTATATACTATAATTATTTTTCTACCAACCTAATATATATCACAGCCTAACCTCACAGAAAACACAAGTAAAATGTAAAAAAACTGTTAAAAAAATGACATTGACAACAAATATCCGCCTGAAGATGTCTCTATAAACGAAACCGGTAGTATAGGAAAATAGAAAAACAATCACCTAATAAAAAAAAGATTAAAAAATTTAATACAAGTTACATTAAAATTAAAACATTAATGCCTATTTTTATGTATCCACTCAACTTTCTTTAAAAACAAAATTAAATCACTTTTAATTTCAGATAAAAATGAACATTTACTAAAGTAATACATATTATTAAATTAAAATTATTATACAAATCCATTTATACCGCGCCTGTTATTTGTGAAGTAGTTGAAACATAGCAGATGCCCTTCTTTGTACACACTGGTTTGTTTTGGTCAATATTAGTTCAATGCATTAGAGTTTCGGTACCGGAAGATATATATATATATATATATATATATATATATATATAGGTAAAAACATTGCTTCGTTTTACAAACAGAAAAGAAACATTTGTTTGATGCACATTTCCCAAAAGACTTTTTCATATGTGTACATCGGACGCTAACCTAAATAGGATTTGCAATTGTATACACACACTTTTTTGATCTTTTTCCAATCGACGAATTTTTCTAATATTTCTTCCAGTGTGCCACGCGGACCCCGATGAACAGATTAGATTGAGTTCTGATCGAATCGATTCGTTTAAAAGCTTCTTTGCTGTTGTCATAACGTACAGAAAAATATATACGTAACACACACACACACATATATATATATATATATATATATATATATATATATATATATTTGTATGTTTTATATGTGAAGATATAATTAAGTTTGAATGAATATATTGCACATGTGTACGTGTCTGTATTTAATCAGTATTTCAGAAGTAATCTCTTTCATTTCTCTAAACATCGGTCACTTTTTTAATCTCAGCTTTTATGTCAGTTCTGAAAATATGTCTTTGTTAGTATAAAAGATTTTTTTTGATGTCTATATCGTATGTACTATATTTTCGATTAATAAATTTAATATAAAAAAATGTTTTTATATTACTTTTAGTAAATTATTTAATAAATCATAAAGCGTTTTGCATTTTATTGAGAAAGAAATTAATATACTTGGAACTCGTAATTACATAAAGAGAAAAAATGAATATTTTAAAAAAGTAGAAATATCCAAAAATAAAACAATATATCGAATAGATTAATAATTAGAGTATCAATTTTTTATTTATTGAAAATAAAGATCATCGCTTAATATTGCTAAATAAAATCTAAAAATAATTAATATCTGTTTGAACTCTTTCCTATCGGTCACTAGAAATATTTGAGGTTTCCGACATTTTACCCTAAAAATACATTAGTATAGTGTTTGAAAGGAAACACATATATTTTTTAAATTTTTATTAGAACTGTAGGTATCATTTTTAATACCACGACTAATTTGTCAGGAACTTTATGTATCGCAATTGTTCGAAAATTGTTATGAACCTTATAAAAAAATAATTTGAATTAAAAGTATTGAACTTATTAAAATTACACATTAGCTGCATGATGCTGAAAACATTTTTTTATTATTAAACACAAAATAACATTGCAATAAGAACATTTCGAATAGGGCTTAGACTGTATCTTCTTCATTCTTCACACCTTCCTCTATTTTCCACAAATGTTAGGCAAAGAATACCTCTGTTTTCCAGATTTACATATCTCATTATTGAATAATTTGATTTCTGCCGCTTTGATGGGCCAGTGTTTGAGGTACTATCACTTGATCTTTTTTTTCTGAACAACATCCTTCATAGTTATCAGTCCTTGTGCAATCGACCTTCTGAAATCTTTCCAGTGTTTTTTTTTCAAATATAATCCCGTGCACAATAAAGTCATTGACAAATGCTATATCCATCACACCTCATAAAAATCTATGCCACCCATTTGGTGATTTCCCATCCATGCAAGTATATTGCTCTCGACCGGTCAGTGATATCCACCCCTCCCATAAATTGTGTGTAATCCTTGATAGCTGTTGGACAAGTAACCGTTGATCTGGAACCATCTTTTTCTTCACGCAAAACAGTATCTTTTTCATTTCCATGGCAATTATATACTAAATGTACTACCTTGTTATCTTTTCACTTCTAATATCCTTTATCTAGAACAAAAAAAGACAAAAAAGAAGAAAAGAAATTGTCAAAGTACACAACTTTATCCTGTCTCCATTCATCTTCATTCAACTCGAGTAACACTCTTTCTCCTAGTGAATACTCAGAAAACTTTTTGCTCATTTCTTCATCTTTCCTTTAATATATTATATTTTTTTGATAAATCCTCTGATCGGTCAAACATCATAATGTGTACCTACTTTTTATAGGTTTCATAAGTAGATATAGCTTTATTACAGATCTGCCCTTGAATTTTATCATGGATTCGTCAATACTCATTTCTCTAGTTTCATGATAACACTCTTAAAATTTTCTGTTTAGCTCATCTAGCATTAATCTTATCTTATATAGTTTATCTTTATTTTTCTAGACTTTATCTTCACATACCATTATCTTGGCCTACATGTAATAAAAATATAAACCAAATGTTGCGGACGGTACTTCTAAGTCCTATCCAAACTTTCATATTTCAGTAGTGAAAACTTATAAACATATTTTACATATTAGGATTATATTATAAATGAAACAGGCTATCTATGAAATAAAGAAAATACACTTATCCAAACATTTCTATTTTTTTAAAAAAAAATTGAAAAATCACACAAATTACTCGCACCGACTCTCTGTCAAGCTCTGACTTAAAAGACGTGCTGATTGTTTGATTCGTCTAGTTTTTCAAATTATGAACTATAATTAACTACGACAACGACACGAAAGTGGATCGGCAGTATTCACACGGTGATGTGCGATTTCGTATCAAAAATATTTGGCGGACAATGTTGTTGTACAAATTTGTACCGTCAAATAAGAAAGTGTTAAATTTCTTGAAGATCTAGAAAGTAGCAAAACGAATTTTAACGAATGATAACGCTCGACCTGATGTTGCTGCAGCTGTGAAACAAACTCTGATGAAGCTCGAACGGGATATTCTCCCGTACTCAGCGTATTTTCCGGACCTGGCCCCAACCGATTACCATCTGTT
The DNA here is from genome assembly GCA_034766995.1 of Acanthacorydalis orientalis. NCBI lineage: Eukaryota > Metazoa > Arthropoda > Insecta > Megaloptera > Corydalidae > Acanthacorydalis > Acanthacorydalis orientalis. The sequence goes on along the minus strand of CM068321.1, from coordinate 5,837,958 downwards.
CTGATCGATGCAGCACGCTTTAGAAGATACACGTTTCCATAACTACGGAGAAGTCGAAAATTGGGTTGCTGAATGGATTGACTCAAAAGATAGACCATTCTTTCGTCGAGTAATTAAACTTCTGCCAGAAAGTGGGAAAAAGTCATAGTTTCCGAGATAAACTATTTTGATTAATGTATTCACACATTTTGTCATTTGAATAAATGCTCAAATACACAAAAAACAGCGGATTTCAATGCATCCTTCTAATAATACCCACACCAAAAGCATCGTTTAGTTTACAAGAAGTGTCTACTATTTCACCCTGTGTTTTGAACTCATACAAAAAATTGCTCTTATTTGCTTCTTTTACATCTTTAATTAAATACTCTAAGATGAAGCAAAATTAATATTAAAACCAATGTTTATTTTACCAAAATACATACCGAAAAACGCACTTTAAAATGATATTAAAATGATAAAATGACATTTTCATTGAAATAAAATTAAGGTTATTATTCAGAAAACAAAAACCGCAATTATTTTTCTACCGACCTTATATATATATATATATATATATATATATATATATATATATATATATATATATATATAAATAAATATATATATATATAATTGAATGCATAGAGTCTTTAGTATGTTAGTTGTTAAATAATCACTATAATTAAAATAATTATAAAAGAATATACTTTTCGTACAATTATATATTCATACATTAAATCATGAAAAAAAACTGCAATACAATTATACACGTCCAAAAATACTTACACGATTGAGAACAAGGTTATTCTAATTGCACAGAATTTTACATAGAGATAAATGTTCGCGGAACCGAGTGGATATTTTTATGTGTAATAGTTTGTAAGTGTTTTTATTTAGAATATTGTTTCATAAGAAAAAACTGTCTTCTTGCCTGAAAATAAATGTACCAGATTGATGCCGAATTACGGTTCAGCGTATTTCAGTCGCGTAAATTTATTTTTTTAACACTGTTAAGACTAATTACCTGTTAAAGTTGCACTCGGCCCAGGCAACTCTATTTCATTTTTAATGCAGTATTCACATAGTTTCATTTAGATTTATATTTCTGAACATACATCGAGTATTATACTCCTAATAATACCGAAATATACTCCTTTTCTGTTGACAAAAGCTAGAGCTTTTTCATTAATGGATTGTTTTAGCCGTGTCAGTTGTTTACAGCACAACACTTCTTTTTGATGGTTCAATTCTCTGGTAATAGCTCGTAATGGATAATTTCTTCCATATCTCACCAAACAGATAAGATAACCTTTTTTGAATGAAGCCCTCCTTTCGCAGTTGAAGATAGTGTTTCTTTACGATCAACCTATTGTCTTTGACGATTAATATTCTTATAAACAATCTATTTATCATCACCAGTAACAATTCTATTCAGAAAAGAATAATTTTACAATCAGTATAGGTGAGAAGTGCAAATGTCCACTTTGTTTTAAATTAAGGTCCAATAACCCGTACGAAACATACTGACTCAACCTAGAAACCTTACCAATCATTTTTAAGTTCCGATGAATATTTGAGTGAGTTGGTTTAAGCTTATCAGCTATTTTTTTAGCCTTGAACTAGAATTTTATTCCACTAGTGTTCACAGAATCTCATCACCAAACTCTTCAACATCATCAAACTTTTTCATTTTCAAGACTGTAATTCCCGAAACAGTATCGTTGAAACAATCTTTGTCCTTGGCTAAGACTAATTAACTCTGAACCATAAATTACCCACAATTTTTTTCAGTCCGGTTGCAGCGTTGTTTCCCTGATGAAAGTAACAAATCAAAATATGTCTAATACACTCCATATAACACTTCCATGATAACTAATATTTTTTCTTATAATTTTACGTGATCACTCTTAATCTTCCATGATAAGACTGAGAAAATGTTATATATAATTTAGCACCATATGCATCTGATACTTTCTTGCAATAATTGCAGTGTATTTCGTCATCCATTTTCAACAATATGGAAAATCAAAGACGATAAAAATCATTTATTGTAAATTTTTAATCAGAAAAATTCTTTTTAGTTACCAGATTTAACAGAGAATTACCTATTTACATATGGTTTGGTAGCTATGGTGAATTTTTATGGTTTTTTATCTTCATAAGAAATAATAAATAATTGGAAGAGATCACCCGATATCCATTAACCAATCATTAATGATCGTAAATGATTAATTTGCTACTTATAGAGTATAGAGTGAGTGGTGTTGCAGGAGTTGGACTACACGAAAAATAAAAAAAAATAGTTTTATGTAAATTTTACGATGGAATTATTTTATATATATAGAAATATTATATAAATCATTCAATTAAGGCTTCCATATTTAAGCAAGTATTAACAAAATTCCCAAAAATTAAAAAATAACATAATTTTTTTTAATTTGTGCGCTTTTTTTAATTCTTTCAAACTATATATATATATATACACATACATAATGTTTTATTAGATTTTTAAATCCGCTTTATAAATAAGATAAATTAAAAATAAGTGAAAGTCATTCTTTACAAAATCAAATACAAATTTTCTGATATTATCGAATAAATTTAAAAAAAAAATAGTAATTACCTCTTCGTAACGACTCTATTTACTAATACGTCTCTGACATTGACAAACTAGTAAGCCATCATCTTTCAATACGTCTCTCTCATTCTCTCTCGTGTCCGCTATTGATGTCTGTGACGCCAAAGAGATTTCTCTAATTTGTTTGCAACGTCCCCCTTGAACGGCGGCGCCCGTCGTCGGTTTTTAGGGCACGCATATACTAAAAGGGGAATATATATATATATATATATATATATATATATGTATATATATATGTATGTATGTATTACATACTGCAAACTGCTGGACCATTCCAGTCAGTGTCCACGCAAAGAGATTGATATTGCTTTATAATTGGTTTCTGTTTATATATCTGACAGGTAAGCCTGTAGGCTTACAATATTGGTCCACTCTGTTGTACACGGATATACGAACAACACAATCGGATTGTTTATGACATTGTCAATAAAAGACCTTTATAATAACAACACACGGAGCGAAATTAATAACATGGCTAGTCAAAGAATAACGAATACATTTTAAATTAATTTCGGACAAAATTCACATTTCCTTTCAACTTGTATATGTGTTTTGTATGGACAGGGGGCTTTCAGAGGTTATTATCACTTACACATGGTTACTTTTGATTCCATGAAAGCAATATTAAAATATATATATATATATATATATATTCATATTTAATTTTTATACTACAACTAAAGAAAACAATCAATGTTAGTATTTACATAAGCCAAAAAGGATACTTTATATTTACTTGTATGTAAATTAAATAGGAAGATTTATATATATATATATATATATACATAAATATTTTCATATTAATTTATATACAAGTAAATATAAAGTATCATTTTTGGCTTATATAAATATTACATTTATGACTGTGTTTATTTATGTATTTTTTCATTTATAACAAACGTATTATATGTATATTCATTACCAGCTAAAGCTTATTTAATTATTAGTCATAATTTTTTACTTTAGGTAACTTTTTGTCTATTAAACAGTGTAACTATCATATCATTCGATTTTATTTAAATCGCAGTCAACCGTATTGAAAATACTATATTATGAAAATAATAATAAATCCAAAAAAACATTTCAAAATATTTTTGGTACATTTTTATTCATATACATTTTTCTGTTTGATAACAAAGTAAAGTATAGTTTGATTCATAGAAGAAAAATTTTATCTTTCATAAATTAAACTAATATTAGATATTATATTTAGTTTATAAATATATATATATATATATATGTATGTATGTATAAAGTAGGGGGTTTCTTCCTGCTCGTATCGCTATCGCCTCTTCTAGCAGGGGATTCACATTTCGTACGCTAACGTTTTCGCACTTCCTAACAAATAACAGAAATTACCAAATCATGCACATAAATAATACACTTAATATATAAATCATTTTTATTGATAGTTTTAAATTATTATAACAAATAACATCAGATTGAAGGTAATCAATTCAATTACTTAGTGAAGATCATTAGACGCGATTCATAGTAACCAATCAGAGCACACAAAATATGTAAGTGATATCAACCAATTAGACACAGATCACGTGACTGATATTAACCAATCAAAGTACTAGGCCAGCTTACCAGCAAAGATAGATCATTAATTGAAGAAGTAGACAGGAGAAGAAAAATGGGATGGAGCGCATGTGGACAAAACACCTCAATATCTAAATCAACAATCCCATTCTGTTGGGAAAAAAAAGTATTTGATCAATGTATACCAACAGTCCTTACTTACCTACGGCAGCGAAACATGGGTACTTAACGTCAAAATCAATCAGACTCCAAAAATCACAGAGAAGTATGGAAAGATGCATACTATGAATAACAAGAAGAGATGGGAAAAGAACAGTATGGGTAAGAAAATTGGCAAGAGTCACAGATGTAATAAGAAAAGTACTGAGTCTGAAATGGAAATAAACGAGGCATGTTGCAAGAAGAGAAGATATCCGATGGACAACAGAAATTATTGACAAGCCCGAGTCGTTTGTGGATACTTAGGTTATTTGAAAACTTTCCCAAGCAATAAAATGATAACAAGAACAACATCTGAAGAAAAGAAGAATGTGAAGATAACATCTATGTACGGGTACGTTAATGCCTAAAACTCGATCCCAAGATCATGAAGAATCAATAGAAAAAACTTCAATACACTCAAAAAATTGCGTTAAAAAATATTAACTGGAAACCAATGAAAATAAAAAGAGCAAGGAAGAGCCCAATTGACAGGTAGGATAAGAAAATTGAAATTTGTATTGACAATCAGTGAAGAGAGGCATTGAATCGTACAAAATTGAAAATAATGGAAGAGGCCTTTATCCAGAACTAGATTGACAGAGGCTGATGATTATATATATATATATATATATATATATATATATATATATATATATATATATATATATATACACATAAATGAGAGAGATGGAGAAATTATGTGATTATTTTTCTGGTTCACATGTATATAAATATCCATATGAGGATCTATGAGCGTAACATGTGAATATATGTGAATGTACAAATTTGTCGATTCTTTTTCTCATCCCAAAAAAACCTGCTCTTGTTGTTGCGTAGTGACGAGTTATTCGAAACGTCACGAGATCAAAGCGGACTATTGTCCGTCCATTGAGAGTTTTATTAGTGGTGGTCGTCAAAGGTTGTCATAACTACAGGGTGCGGTCGTCAATTTCGATGTAGTGTATTTCCTGATAAATGTCATGAAATTTTATTATCATCTATGTGCTTACATCTGACAATACACTCAAGAGATTTGCAAGTCAGCTAATTATGAATTTTTTCAATTATTTTTTATCGTTCACGTAACAAAATCTTAAAATAATTATAACAAATACGCTATGTAATTTTTGTTTGAAATTAATTAATAAATATATTTAACTTGCATATTTTTATGAATATTTCATACATGGCCAGTATATAAAAGTCTAATTACAAATGAATACTTTTGTCACCCCATAAACCACATAATTTTTCTATTGAAAAATTTTCAATAAATTATTATTATTTTTTTATTGTTGCGTATTTTGATGGTGATTCCATCTATTTCTGACTGCAAAGGTACAGAAAAATCTCAAAAAAATCGAAAAGATCATAAGCAATGATCAGTGAACATTTATTAAATATTTTTGTCCAAAAAATAATTTTATGTGTGGTTCCAGCTGAAATGTATTATAGTGAACATAATTATTTTATTCAAACCAAAAATATTATTATATATAGTTTTATTTAGAAGACATTAGTTAAAATTTGGTATTAGGAGGTTGCATTGAAAGCTGCTTTTTTGTGTTTTGTTTTTTCGAGCATTTGGTTCAATAACAAAATGTGTGAATACATTAATCAGACTATTTTCGCTCGGAAGTTATAACATTTTCCCACTTTCCTGGCAGAAGTTGAATTACGAGACGAAATAATGGTCTGTCTTTTGAGCCATTCAGCAACCCAATTTTCGACTTCTCCGTAGTAATGGAAATGTGAACCTCCCATTCGAGCTCGATCAATGTTTGTTTCACGGCTATAGCAATATATGATCGAGCGTTGTCATGGAGAAGAATAACTTTTCGGTAATTTGATGCAATCGATGGTCGTTTTTGCATCAAAATATCATTCAAACGGTCTAATTGTTATCGATAACATTCAGCGGTGATTGTTTCCTTCGATTTCAACAGCTTATAATACATGACACCCTCCATATTCCACCAAACATAGATCATTGCTTTATGACTGTGGATGTTTCGCTTTGGTGTGGACGTTAATGGTTGGCCAGGATCAACCCATGATTTCTTGCGTTTCTTGTTGTCGAAATAAACCCATTTTTCATCACCGGTCACAATACGCCACAAGAAACTCATCTTTTTATGCTTTACAAGGAAATAAATCGAGATTTTTAAATGATTAGCAATGACATTTTCTGTCAATTCATATAGCAGGCATCTCCATTCTTTCTGGATCTTTCCCATGACTTATAAACGTCGTAAAATGGTTGATTCATCGACCTCGAGGTCTTGAGCCAGTTCTTTTTGTTTGAGCTTGGTTTTCTTCCGATAGAGCCGGAAGAAAACTAAGTTTGCTTTCCGATTGCAGTTGATCATCTTCGGAATTTTTCGATTTACCCGGCCGTTGATTGTCGTGAATCTCACAATCAGCACTTTTGAATCATCGAAACAAATCTCGCGATACTGTTTCCAATGGAGTAGATTCACCATAAGTTTTCACAAACAATAGATGCGCTTCAGCTGTACTTTTTTTCGAATTAGTGTAGTGTAGAAGTAGACTTGAAAAACAACTTATCGCATTCCATTTTAATTCGGTTATAGAAAAGCACTTGTGTAAATAAAAGATGGCGTCTAATGACTAAATTTTAATGAGAAATGTTCACACTTCAAAATTACATTAGAGATATCTATTACTGCCTACAATATAACAACAACGTCTTTTAATACAACCTCATATTAATTTAATTTTTTTTCCAATATTTGATAATGTCAACAGTGTTAATAGAGATCATATTATTTCTTGTATTCTATGCATCATTTATATGCATTTCTATACTAATGACAGAAACATAAAATTATGTGTTCTACTAAAAGATTTTCCAACAGAAACACATTTTTTTAAGATGTTATATTTCATAGATATCGAACTGATAGCATTATTTTTTTGGCATTTACTAAGTTTTGGCATTAACATTTTAGTTATAGCTTCGTATAAAAAAAACACACTGAAATAATAATTTCTATTTTGAAAATGGTCGTTATATAAAAATACAATAATTTCGTAAATTACAATATATTTATTCTGGACGTACTCGTTCATCTGATTCAATAATTCTTTGATTAGTGAGTAAATTTGAAGAGACTGAATGGATTAAATATAAGGAAACGTCAACACTTGTTTCTCGTGCTAGATTTGAAGAAAATATTAACTTGGTTGGTGAAAGTATATTGTAAAAGCCAGCAATGTCAATTTTACGACATTCGTAGTAATTGGGCATTCACAGACGACCACATTGTGTATTTAACATTAGGATTTATTGCTAAAGGTTAATAACGTTCAATTAACACAAGAACTGAAGCCAGCAGTCCATTCATTGCTTCCGAGATTTGTTAATTGAATATTGGAACAACACGCTTTTTCTAAAAAAAGTAATTTTTAGCGATGAGGCTCATTTCGAACTCTCTGGCTACGTTAATAAGTAAAACTTTCGAATCTGTGGTAAAGAAAATAGGAGGATGATCGTTGAGAACCCACTGCATACAGAAAAACTGACTGTTTGGTGCCTACTTTGGCTCGATGGAGTCATTCGTCCTTACTTTTTTGAGAATCAGGCTGGTAAAGCGATTAATGGAACGGAGATAGGTACCGAAATATGATAACCATTTTTTTATATGAAGAATTGGATGATATTGATCTGGAGCACATTAGATTCCAGCAGGACGCTGCACAAGCCACACAGCTGGTGAAACAATTGATTTATTAATAAGAAATTTTCCTGGTCCTGTTATTTTCAGAAATTGAGACAATAATTTGCCACCGAGATGCTGAGTTTAACATCGTTGGACTAATTTCTTTGTGGTCATATTAAAGAGCATATTATACAAGGTATAATCTTAAAAAAATTTCGACCTAAAAATGACAGCAGAAAAGTAATTGATGTGATAGAGCCCCAGTTCTGTAGGAATGGTATTGAAAATTTTAACAAAAAAATGGTAACTTTTAAGAAAGAACGTGTCGGTCACTCACTCAATATTATTTTTCATTTATGAATGGTATATACCCAACTGTTATTTACAATAATTCAACTTAAAATTTCAACTAAAATTCTATAGTTTATTTCAAATTACAAAATTGTATCCTTATTAAAAAAAACCTGTATAAGGTCATCAATAACTGGCTTAGAAGTTTTAACAAAACCCTAATATCATTGTTAGTAGAGAATCTGTTGTAATCAGTTATTTTATTCATCTTTATTTATTTATCCTTATTATTTATGCAATGGGTATAAGTTTACCTACACATCTTAATATGTATCTTTTTTCATTCTATTAATAATTATTAGTATAAAAATAGTTACTACGCTAATAATAATGAATACAAATAAGTTATTTTATAATAACTATTTGTTTACATTATGTTCAAACAGCTAAATCTTTACATATTGCGATAGTTGGATAATACTCCGCGAAAGTACTTATTTTTTCACTTCTGTAAGTACTTTTATAAACTTAACCTGTACTAGCCGAAAAACAATTTAATAATTTTTTCAAAAATTTTGTTTATCCTTAGATATTTTCTTATTATATACTTAAAAACAGATATGAACAACTATAAAAATATACATTTTTAAAAATTGTTTGTTGTTAGGATTTAATATTTATTAAATACTTATCTTTGATTTGCCTATATACCATTGAAAATAAATGAATATATATATATATATATATGTGTGTATGTATGTGCGTCAAAATCGAATATAAATAGTGAAAACATATGCGAAATTTAATACATTTTCAACTGTCAATAGGTCGACCGATGTCTTTTGATAGTTACAAATGGTTTTCGAATTTTATAAGAACTATTTTGAAAATCGTCTACATGTCTGAGCTCACCATCATTTATCACATTGACGGTAAGAAATTGGCTTGGAAACGAAAGAATATACATATCGAGATCGAAGGTAAACGAAAACGTGTAAGATATCGACAGACACGTGAATTAATCATTTTGATTCATTAATTAAAGAAGTATGATTTGTATACTATTGTCGATAAACTTAGTAGTGTTAACACATTATTTTTTTTCATTTAAATTTGAATGGTTGAAAAAATATTCCCCAATTTCCAATGAAAGTTTCTATATATGAAATAATATTTTATCCTAAATAAAAATTTAAACAATGTCTTTCATTCAATAAGTTATTTCAATAAATAGTATTTAATTTTGTTATTGTTGTATATATACATATATATATATATATATATATATATATATATATATATATATATATATATATATATTGGTAATTTTATACAATTATAACAAGGATTAAAGAATTGCTAAAATTGGAACCTCTTTCCTCTTAAAACAGTCAACTTCATTTTCTCTACACATTGCTGCGTGTAGAACTTTTTTATATTGGAGAAGTATAAAGTCACTTCTTTTTCAGTCTTATTTTATGGCTAGTGTTGGTGAATACAGGTTTTATCTAAATCATATATTATTATTCATATATCAGTCACAGTTTTCATTTGAAAGCCATTCTGCTTCTTATACTAGGTGATATATGGTGGCTGAATACGCGACCAACAAATTTTGTCATAAGTGATACATGCATTAGTTGAGCGCTGGAGGACTTGTATTGAACGAAATGAAGACTATGTTGTAAGCGATATAATCATTTGATACCTCCTTGCAGTGGCAAATTAATCCAGTTGAGATCCTTAACGATAAAATTTACGGGGCTGCTAAAATTCATCTGACGACCCAAAAAGTAACTACTTTGTGTAAAAATATCTTTTATAACATTTTTCTTTACAGTAGACCCTCTTATAACGTGACTTCCGTTTAACGTGAAGCAAAAATTACGACATCCCTCCTGTAACGCGTTACTTTTATATCACTGTTTCTACATAATACAACTTAATTAGCTTAAGCAGTCTCCCTATAGCATGAATTTTTCTATTACACTTTTACAGTTGAAATTAATGGGGAATTCAGCTGTGTTTTTTCATGCACGTACATCATTGTTTTTCAATTTCAGTTGTCAAGAAATTCCCCTGTAAACACAGAAATGATGCAGCATTGTTACTTTTTATCAAAACTAATAACATGTTGTTCTGAGAACGCAGTTTTCATATTATGCAGAACGAATTAACCTGATGTATATGTATTTACTTCTGAGTTTCACTTAACGCGGGTTCCATATAACGTGGTATAAATTAATCGCGTTATAGGAGAATTTACTCTATATCTATAATTTTATTTTATAAATTACATGAAAATAAAGTATTCTGGATTATTTTTCAGAAAAAGAACAAAACAAACTGTCAACTCTGTAAAAATATAATTGAAACCGTACATTTCATTTGGAGTGAAGAAAATAAATAACTTTTCTTTATTTTGGTCAAGTAAATTCATCAATTATTTTCAAAGTGTCAATATTATTTAATATTTCTTTTTTTATATACCAAAGGGCCATGCTATTTAGCCTTTCCTCTAACGTTTTATTTCGAAAATAGTTTTTTTACTCTTTTCAACGCTGAAAACTATCTTTCTCCCAATACATTTGAAATAGGAATAGTCAAAAAATATTAAAATAATTTCAACATTTGGAAATTTTATTTGCTGCCTGATATATTTTTGTGGTAGTATTAAATTTGTTTTTACCTTCACATATAAAGAGGAGAAATTGTTCCAATTCATCATCAAAATGTATTATATCAATATCAAATTTGTAGATCTCTTTTAATTTTCCCGCTTTCTTCTTTTCTGAAATAGGCAAACTTAAATCAAAGAATATTTTAAAAGTTTCTATATTATCCTCATCTATTTTATTTTTTCGAACAAGTTCTGCAATCATACTCTACAATACAAACAACATTAAAAGAATTAAAAATGATATTTTCTCAAGAAGAAAATGAATATGTTTCCATATTATTTTTCACTGGCCTACGTACTATAACCTGTTCATCAAAAGTTAGATGTAAAATATATTGCTGCTTTTTCTACATTGGAAAATTCATCAGATAATTGTTTAATGAAATTTTGTACGGATTTTTGCAAATCAGAACGTTAAACACTCAATTGTTTACTTTGTTTTGTAGGATTGACTCTGTAAAATAGTGTTCCAAATTATTTTCATTGGAACCGTTTCATATCTGTTCATTTTCTTCAATAAAGATGACTCGTACTTGAGTTCCAAATTTAAATTCCAAATATTTGATATGAAATTTTTATGTGATTATAACCAGTTTTTAAAGCCAGTATCACATCTGCTTTCGACGATCATCTAGTTTCAAATATTTGTTAACAGTTAAACCACTTTCAGATTATTTCAACTCTCCACACATAATTTTCCAGCGATGAGTTGTTACAGAAAAAAAGTAAATAATTTTTGTACAAACATAAAATAGTTACACGCAGCACTACAATTTTCTGCAACGAAATTACCGACAAAATTTAGAAAGTGATTAGCGCAAGTGGTGTAGACCGTCCTCAGACTTCTCTTTAATGCGAACTTGTAATCCTGAGCATTTTCCTGTCATGTTCGCATCATTTTCATATGTTTGTCCTTGACTAAGTTTAATATCTATGTCTATTTTTTAAAGAAATAAATAATAATTGTCTTTCTAAACGTAATGAGGTATGTTCTTCTATCGGTATGAATCCAAGAAATTTTTCTTTTGTATCACTATTTGGTAATATTATACATATCTTACAATTAGAGTTAGTTGATCAATATGTGAAACATCAGATGTAGAATCAAGTATAAGACTATAATAATTTGCAGATAGAATTTCTTCTACTTTAAACTAAATTATATGTTTGATAACAATGCCTATGAATTCATCGCAAATGTAATGTGACAAATAATTAATATTTCCTCGTCCACGATTACTTAACTTTTTTAAGTGTAATTTTAAAAAAGTGTATTTAGTTAAGTAGTCAAAGCTCCGTTTCTCTATGTAATGATTATTTTTTTCCTTGAGATTGTGGCTCCTCCGAGCCCAGAGCCGCTGACGGCCACAAGGTCCTAACCCACTTAACCCGGTACTACCTCCTTACAATACACGTTTAAAAAAATAATAAGTTTTCATTTGACTCGCCATAGTATGTTAATTCCTTATTAGTAGTAGCTATAAAAATCTTTATAAGTAATTTCTGTGAGAATGATTTATTACATTTGATTTAAAAATATAAAAAAAACATTACATCTAGTTTAATACATATAGGTACTAAAAAGTCATGTTAATCTGTAAAGTAAATATCTCAGATTATATTGAATGACAATAACTATTGATTGCGAATCTGTGTAACCAAGATATGTTTAATTCAATCTATATTTAATATGATTGAAGAGGCATCATTAATTTTATTCTCATATGATGATCGTTTTATGAAAGTACATAATTATTTTTAAAACCTTTAATTCTTTCAATAAATGTATTAAAAAATTTTAAAAAGTATATCAAAAGAGTACACGGTAATATAAAAAAGTGATAAAATAAATGAATCTGTTAAATCATGGCTTCTTCATATTGCATTCATTGTTTTTTTTTGTTTAAAAATAAAATAGTTTAATCAAAAATAGCAGTTAAAGATATTGTTTAAGTGTTTTTCATATAATCCTGATCATATGAATTCCATGCAAAAATAGTAACTTAATATTAAATGAATATGTTTTGAAGAAATAATGATATACAAATATACTAAATAATGTTTTTATTATTCTTATTAGAACCCAAAAAATAAAAATAAAAAGAAATTATATATATATATATATATATATATATATATATATATATATATACAATATAAAAGAAACACAATATAAAACAACAAATCAGTCTCAATAAAACCAATGTACAAAACTGACTACAATGAAAGAGTTCAAGGTAAATTGAATTAATTATTACGCACAGCGAGTAGCACTCATCGAGTTCCAAAACTTTGTTATTGTTAGATGAAATTCAAACCAAATCCCACGGAGTATTTTTGCAAAATCCATTGTCTGCACGTTGTCCGCGCATAGACGTTACCGTGTAAATTTCACGGTCTACTGTGTCGCTTGTCAAAAGTTCGAGATCAACTTTAAAGTTTTACTACACGAGCATAAGAAAACTGCTTTCTCCCAGATTCTCATTGAACATTAAACAATATGCCGTTCGTTTTCGCGCTACTGCTATGGAAATAATACTTGTTGTAATAGATGTTTTAATACTGGATTCATTAGAGAATGCACGCTACAGCCGGATAATTTGTTGATCCTTTATTTCATTCCTTCTATTACGTTTTTATAAAGTCATATTTTATAAATTTTTATTGACGAATAGATTTTATTTCCTTTTTGTAGTTTATTCTTCCTATTTTCGTCATAAGTAATTTATAAATATAAAATACAGATACCTGTAAATACAACACAAACATACATACGCAACACACACACACGCACATATATATATATATATATGTGTGTATAGGGTTTTCCAAAAAGGACGCAATATTGTAATTTGAAATAATCCACAGAATTCGAATTGAAATTTCAAGTTGCTTAATTGTAAATAATAGTTGTGGATATGCCATTTATAAACAAAAAATAATATCGTGTGAGTGGCCCCTACGTGGTTTCTTACAAGTAACCATTAATTTTTTAAAATGTTCAATAGCATTCTTACACAGCTGGGGCTCTATCTCGACAATTACTGTTCAGATTTCATCTTTTAAATCGGAATTTGTTTTAGGATTATTAGCCTACATCTATTTTTAAAGTGATCTCAAACAGAGTAGTCATACAGTGTTAAATCGCACGATTTCGGTGATCAATTACTGTTTCCATTTCTAGAAATAACACGACCAAGAAATTTGATCCTCTATAAATCAATTCTTTCACTAGCTGTGTGGTTTTTTGTACCGTCCTGCTGGAGCCACATACCCTTCAGATCAATATCATCCAGTTTTGCTCACATAAAATTGGATATCATGTTTTGGTATCTTTCTCCGTTTACAGTAATCGCTTTATCGACCTGATTCGCAAAGAAGTAAGAATTAATGACTCCATCGGAACAAAGTTCGCACCAAACACTCTTTCTGTATGCATACAGTTCTCAACGATCACCTTTTGATTTTTTTACAGCAGATTCGACAATTTTATTTGTCACTAGAATGTGGCCAGAAAGTTTGAAATGAGCCTCATTGCTAAGATGACTTTTTCAGAAAAACTGTATTATTCCAGTATCCAATTAATAATAAATCTCCGACGCAGGAATAGTCTGATGGATCCAATTCTTCTATGAATTGAAATTGCTGAAAATTAATATTTATCAATTTATTTTGTAAATCTCATTATTCACTTAGTAATTTCAGTTTTAAAATTAATTTACTGTACGAGCAATTCAAAGATATGGAAAAACCCTGTTTTTATTCAAATTGTTCAGATCTCATTAACTTACTTTTATTACTCAGTAGAAACATAAACGTTATACCTCCCGAAATTATATATAAATAATATATGATAAACAGGCCACGCTATGCTTTAATTAAGTCCGTATCAAAATAGCAACACTAATTTTAACTTATAACGTACTTGTATTCACTGTCAATAAAAATTTAAAATCAAATAGACTTTTTTTATTAATTTAAAAACGTGTCGTTCTCATTCCCTAGTTCAATACTAAATCTAAAGTGCTACTCCCATCCGAAACAGAACCTTGTACGCCTTCAGCAATAAATCCTTATACAAAGTACACCATGTGATCATTTGTGAAAGGCCTAGTTGCTGTGAACGTCGTGGAATTGATATTCCTGACTTTTCCAATACATTTTTACGAATCAAGTCAATATTTTGTTCAGAACGAGCACAACGAACACATGTTGATGTTTTGTTATATTTATCTGATCCAGTCTTTTCAAATTTACTCACTAATCGAAGAATTGTTGATTCGGATAAACATATATGTCAAGAAGAAATATTGTGTAATTAACGAATTCTATTTTTTATAGAGCAATCATTTTAATAATACAGTTTTATTATTTCAATGCGTTTTTAATTGTATACGAAGTCATAACTAAAAATGACACTATCAAAATCTTAATAAATGTTCAAAAAATACAGCTGTCAGTTAAACATCTGTGAAATATAACCTTTTCAAAATTGCGTCCTTATTGGGAAACCTTTTATACCCAAACAAAATTAAAATTATTTGTGAAATTTTATACTTATCTGAACAAAAGTCTGTTCTCAATGAATATTCGCACTTAGAATCTCACTCACATTTTAAAAAAGGAATATAAGAATAACTCTTACTATGAGTAATAATAAATTTAAAAAGAAAAATTAAATTTATAATCGTAAATCAAGTTACCACAAAATAAATATCTAACATTATCTATGTGTGTGTGTGTGTATATATATATATATGTATAATGTTCCGAAAAATTTCAGTAAATGTACAAAATATTGTAAAAAAAACGTGTAGAGATTTTGTATATTATTATTATCATCGATAACATCCGAAGTTACACGAGAAATTATGATATTATTATCATAACAAGCGTGAATTTTATTTTCCACTAATTTTTAGAAAGTGTGAATTATATTATCGTGTTAGTGTCTTCTTATATCTGGTCGTTCCTCGGGAATGGAATTTCTCCGATACCAGCCTCTGTCCTGTTATTGTGTATTGTCAGAGTATGAATGCGAATCCTATTTCGTGGAATATGTGGGACTACAACAAGTGCAATTAAGTGTGTAACTTTATAAAAAAATTCGAAATGTAACTGTGAGAGCGATTATATTGACATACTATATATATATATATATATATATATATATATATATATATATATATATATATATATATATATATATGTCTATTTAATCACTCTCGCAGGTATATTGCAACGTAGTTGTTATATATATATATATATATATAATAAACTGAAGAAAAAATAAATACGTTACCCTATGCTGATGGTGTCATGTTACTGTCATACAGTCCTGTGAGACTGCAGAAGGCTCTATTCTATTCTTAATTTGTATTGTACTTATTTACATTCATTACTTTAATTTAAAAAATATATTACATAAGACTTTTTTTATATATAGTATAATCTTTATTTAGATATACATACTTTGTTAATCTTATATATATATTATATATATATATATATGTCACATTTCAGGCTACTTTTACAGGTTAATAACAAAATTTAAATATGATAGATACAAAACTTAACTGTTCTACTACGGTTTAATTATAATTCACTTATTATGCTTTACTATATCTGCATATTTATTTATTTCTTACATTCTATTCTTAAACTATATTTTAATTTCCAGTCTTTTGAAACAATGCTTTAAAGATTTTACTAAATTGTCCAATGGCACTGATTCCATAAATACACTGATAAATGATATTCTGATTGATATTAGGAAGTAAGCTTTTTCTTAATATTTCCAGCCTTTCACAATCTTTTAGTATATGAATATTGTTTATGTGCCTATAACGTAGTTTACATGCTTTGTTTCCACACTTATCGCTCCACACTAAAGTCCCAGTCTTACCTACCTAACCTAAATTTTGCAATTGTTCTTCTTTCTGATCTTTTTGATTTGTGTATGTAGTTCGGAACTTCTTCTTTTAATGACAACGTAGTAAAAAGAACCTGTGAAGGCTTTGCGTTTACATCTTTTCACATAGTATCTATTACCTCATTTCTCACCCCGTCTACTAATTTTTTTTCTGTAATTTTAATTCGCATCTCTCGTCTAGTCTTCCAATAAATTAAGATTGATCAGTACATTGAATATTAAATTTGCCCACTTATTTCGGTTTTTGCACTTTAGCTGACTTTACAGGCACTTGTATTGTACTTGTTTACGTTAATTATTTTTTAATTTAAAACGATATATTACATAACATTTTTGTTACCATCAATCGGTAAACTCCTTATTTCAAGTAACACAGCGTTATAAACCCCTCCCGTATCTATTCCCAATACGCTTTTTAAAAAATTAGCTTTATAATTATTTATTTTTTTATAGATTACATACAGGCTCCAGACCTCAGAGACATATGTCAAAATTTATTTGACCATACTTTCAAAAATCCTATTAATCACCTTTACTGGTATATCTTTGTACCTATACATCAATTTTTTGATTCCTCTTAGAGCTTGCTCATCTTTCCTACACATAATTTTCTGATGATGATCCCATTTCTCATTACTACTCACGTACGCACCTAATTATTTATACGTGCTAACAATTTCTATTTCATTTTCTTCGTAATGGCACTTTTTCCACTTACTTACTTTATCGCCCTTTCAGAAAAGCATTACATTTGTTTTTCCGAGCTTAACTATAAGCTTTTCATTCTTATAGAATTTTCCTAACGAATTAAGAGCCTTCAGCAGTCCCGCAGGATTGTAAGACAGTAACATGAGATCATCAGCATAGAGTAACGTATTTATTTATTCTTCACTTTATTATTATATATATATATATAACAACTACGTTGCAATATACCTGCGAATGTGAGTAGATATATATATATATACTTTACGCGAGAAGCGAGTCGGGGGAGCGAGCAAAGCAAGTTGTGGCATATTCCTTAGTAGTCGGTGAGGGTAGTGACTAGGGGTAGAGTCCCCTAGTGTGTGTGTATATATATAAGTTACAATACAATTCTTATACTATAGCTAAATTCACTTTTGCAAATGAATTCTCTTTTTTTAACTCCACAAATCACAAAAAAGATTCAATAAAGTATTCAACCATTATTGATCTTTTTGATTGTTCCTTGTACGCACTGTAATATCAATACAGTCATCTTTAAAACACCAAAGTACGGAAAAATACTTTTCTGAATCTTACAATTATCCTTAACATGCGCTCCGAGGATTTTGGAGTCGCTATTATAATATACGTAAACAGCAATCAAATATAAATAAAAGATTTGTTAAACATTTTTAATCAATAAAATTTTTGTTGTTTAGGAAATGAAGGAAATAATTGACATGTCAAAATATATAAATAGCTATATAAAAAATAATATTCAAAATAATGAATATAAAAAAAATAAAAAGTGAGCAGAATATATTGAAATAATTATGGTTTTAAATAAAAAATAATTAATTGAATAATATTATAAAATAAGTTCCTGTTTAGATTATTTAAATTTTCTTTTAAAAAAATATTCATCTTGTGATTTAAATTTTTCTTTTATGTACTTCTCAACAAAATTCATTCATACACACCCATATGTAGAAATAGTGAAAGAAAATAAATTGTTCAGATAATTTTAAAGTGAAAAAAAGAAAACACAAAGGTATTAATTAAATTGATAAAATAGGTAATTATTTTCAAATACTCAATTTAAAGTTTCAATCCATAACAGTGCACATACAGCACAAAAGCAAAAAATGGTAGGTTTTTTTTCTGTAATTGGAACGGAATTGGTCTCGTTGCTAGGTGAATAAGCTATTTTGAATAGACCAACTGGCATTTACAAATATGATCGTGGTTCTTTACATACTCTCTAGACGTTTAGTATACTTGGAAACGAACAATTCTTGTCTCGAGTAACAAAAATAGATTTTATTTTTTACATACACATATTTACATATAATTATATGTGGTTTATATGTGAATATTTATATATATATATATATATATATATATATATATATTTAGAAGTGTTTATTTCATCTAACTTTTGGAGGGAACTGTATATATATATATATATATATATATATATATATATATATTCACAGTGGCCTCCAAAAGTTAGTTGAAATAAACACTTCCAATTTTTCAGTAACTGAATGTTTAATAGCACGGTTTCTAATCACTAGCTTGTATAGTCATGATTTATAATTACAAAGTGTCATTGTTTTCAAAAGGGTATTCCCCAAAATTCACATCGCTCGCATAACTAAACAATAAATAGTACTTAATCATAGACATTCATCTCGCCAAAAGTTAGTTGAAACTGAAAACGCACATTTGTCAAATTGAAGGACACATTTGTTTAGATTTAATACATTCACGTAGATATTTCACGGTGAAGTAATAATATTTAATCTTCAAAAACATAATTGTTGTTCATTATTAGTGAAAATAGTAGCTCTGAGGCGAAAATTAACTGTAGAAGAAAAATCAAAAGTTGTAAGTGAATATGAGCGACTGAAAAAATTATAATGCGGTTAAAAAATATTCTAAATTAGTGCCGAAAGAGTAAGAAAAATCTTAAAAAAGAGCAGAGAAATATCGACTTTTGTAATATGTTCAGGGCAACCTAGAGTCAGTACTGCCACTGATAATCGGCGTATAATACGACGGTGCAAAATTAAACCGAAAATTGTTGTAAGAGAAATTTGAGAGCAATTAGAATACGTTTTCACGATGCTATGTTCAGGGATCATATGGCCAGAAAGAAACCCTTATTGACATCTGCCCATAAAAAAAAGATTAAGTTTTGCCAAGAAATATGTGAATAAACCACAGTACTTTTTGAAACGCGTAATTTTTAAGCGAAGAAAGTAAGCTTAAAATATTTGGAAATAGTCGATGCCAAACAATTTTGTGAAGTAGCAGTGATAATTCTTACATTACCAAAATCCTACAAGTAACTATGAAACATGAAGGAGGAAATATCATGGTGTGGGCATGTTTTTTCGAAGTGTGGCGGCAACTGAATAACGAGAATTTCTTCATAAATCATCTATTAAATAAATATGCATGAATCTATGTTACCACATCTTCACAATACTCCCCTCCGAGCATGATGCACTTGCTTCAGCGCTTCTTCTATTTCTGGAAACAGCCTCGAAGTCATCTGAATTGAACGCCTTTAAAATCAGTTGAGAAATCAATTCGAAGCCTGAATCGTGCAATTTTGTCATTGCGACGGTCGATTTGTGGGACGACGCGTTCTCTTGATGAAAGAGCACTTTTTATATTTTTCTAATACTTAAATCAGGTTTTAAATATTTTCGACCTGAAGTACAACGTGCTCTGGAGTAGTGGCTTTCATATGCAGGAAAACTCTTTATCTTTTTTTCAAGATTTTTCTTCACGAGAGAGTAAGTGACTTACGCCACTGTCAAAATAAACAAAACATGAATTTTGTATAACAACCCAAATATTAGCTCCATCAAACGGTTCAATTCGTGCAAATTTGCCATTGCGACGGTCGATTTGTAGCACCGCGCATTGTCCTGGTGAAAGAACACTTTGTGCGCCAATCTTGACAATTTTTATTTTAGCTCGAACGGTCTAATAATATTGTATAAAAGGTTCCTGTTGTCGTTTTCCCCTTCATTAAGTAGTCGAAGAAAATGATTCTTTGGGAATCTTAAAAATCAGTGGCCACCACCTTCCCATCACAAAACGGTCTTCACCTTCTTCGGCACACTTTCACCAGTCGTTATCCACTACTTTGACTGCTGCTTCGACTCAGGTGTATAGTGGTGGATTTATATTTCATCCAAAGAGACGAATTTATGCAAAAAGACTTGCGGATTGATATTAACCATCGCCAAGTACTGGGTTGAAAGGTGTATTCGTTTACGTTTTTGGTCGACATTAAGCAATCGCGACACTCATCGCGCACAAAGCTTTTTCAAGTGCAATTTTCGTGCAGGATATTGTGCACTAGTTCATTTGGGATGCCTATAGTCTCATCAATCTTCCACATTTTCACTCGGAGGTCATCCATAACGATACTATGAATTTTTTCAAGATATTCGTCGTGGTAAACTTAACTGTGCGTCCAGAGCGCGCTTCATCTTCAGTTCATATTCAGCCACGTGTAAACTCATTTATCCAGAAATGAACAGTCTTAAACGATGATACAAAGTCCCCATTAACTTCATCGAACTCCACTCTGATCTAGATTTTTCAAATAAAAATCACTGCATGGAACTCGTTTTTTTAAGTTTTTGGTAACTTCTACAATGTTCTTTTCAAACATCTGTAGAACGTAAACAAAGTGTCGTTTCTGGCTGAAATTTTTTCCTATGCTACTTTGAAAAGTGAAACTTGATACCCTAGACATTACCAAATAAATGGTGGTGCCACATCATAGATATTTACCAAACTTATCAAACGATCCTTGTGTATATATGTATATATATATATATATATATATATATATATATATATATATATATATATATATATATATATCAATGATTGAATAAATGTAATTAAAAACTTTATTATTTATTAACCGTAATATCTCTTCGATAAATATAATCAATGCTGAAGAAGAAATATTAAACTTGTCACATTTTATCGATGAATTCAGAATGAAATATGTTCAAAAATCTGGAGATAATTAAAAAATATCGAAAGAGACCTGACAGTGAACATTGTGAATTATGCAGTATATATATATATATATATACATGTGTGTGCGTGTATTTGTACGTTTACATATATAAAACTTCAAACATAAAAAAATGTATAAGATTGAGGTCAGCAATATTAACGAATCTAAAAATATTGTTTCTCTGTTGCAAACTGCAATCGTTTCGAATATGTATGCGTTATAGTTTACCGAGATTCAACTCAAAACCATTCATCACGTTAATGTGTATTTTTAACATGTAGTGTACGTTTTGGAATATGTCCAAATGACTACGTACAAAAAATTCGCGTTCATTTTTAAAATTTGTTGTCTGGAACGAAATGCAATAAAATTTATATGGATTTGTTTTAAAGCGCGCTCTGTTGTCGGTCGACCGTTAACCGAACGACTCTTTTTATAATACCAGTTGATAATTAAATTTATGTAAATAAATTTCGTAGTTGTCAATAAATTAAAACGTTCACGGATAAAGATCGACATTTTTTTAAAGAACGAGTGCTTGAAAGAAACAGTTCCGAATAGTTATTTCGTCGTATAAACTTTTACTATTGGAAAACTAATTAAAATCTTGTATGAAAAAGCATGCATCGTTTTAATAAGACGAAAAATTTTAAATAGACATAAAATGTCTGAACAGTTAAAAGTAAAATAGAAATATTATTTCTAAATAAATTTTATTGATAATTACATATTTCCATACTTTCATTATATATAATTACTATTTCGATACTTATTTTTTTAACAATGACTTTACCTTTTAGACAATTTAATATATTTTTTCTTTGTAAACATTATCAAAATCAAAAATAAAATAAAAAATTCTAATTTTATGTACATTACAATAATTAAATCAATATTTAAGACAGTATACATTTTTTTTGTGTGTATGTATATATATATATATATATATATATATATATATACACACACCAGGGGGCTCTCTCACTCACTACGTTCTCCGACCCTACAGAGTGTGCCGCCCTCGCTCGCACCCCTGACTTGCTTATATATTTTAGCGATATATTTCATAATTATTTAGAAAATAAGAAAACAATGCCACCATTCGAGTGTTGTAATTACCACAAAGATAAACTGTTAATTTTTTTAATTTGTACGCGTTAAAATTTGTAAAGTAGTCTTTCCATCATGATGAGGTATTTATCTCATTATTAAAATATATTTAAAGCTTAAAAAGTATATAATTTTCTAGCCACGTCATTTAATCGAGTAATGACTGCTTATTTGAAAATAATTAGCTGATTTACATAGAAAAATGATTGATTTTTACAATATACGAGTAAAAATTATAATACAATAAAAGATATTATCATATATTTTTAGGAACTACAAATCGAAAATAAACAAACAAGTAAGTTATTTTAAGAATTACTCTAATTAGTAGTTATTTTAATGTTACTAGTTCTTGTAGTGAAAAAACTTATTACTTATTTTATTAAAAAATAATACTCTTGGCAGAAAGTTTTATAATACAAAATATAAAGAGAAATATTAAATGAATAATTCAAAGAAGGTAAAATTGCAGTTGCAAAATTTCATAACTATTTAAATATTTTGATATAAAAATGTGTGTGGTATTTGTAATGATATTTCATTTATGAAAACATATTTTTTATCAGGACAAAAAAATATTTATAATTATAGACAAGATGTTTTCTCCTTGGTTGTATTGTTGCTCTAATGCCAATTTATTTGTCTTTTTATTACAATCGGTTAACAATCTTCAATTTTTTCTGGACTAAATAATTCTTTATAAAGTTATGTAAATCCTAAATTCATTTTATATTTTCAAAAACGTCTGCCATTAGAATCGTTTTCCAGAAAATACTTTTTCAACTGTTTCACTTTTCAGTCCAGTTTTAATTGTTTCTGATCATAGTGTTAGTTCCTTTACTTCGTAATCGCTACTATTTACTGATTCGATGTACATTGAAACGATTTCAGGTGTATCTACATCAACTAGCATCTGGTTGAGTAGGATTTTGTCAACATACAAATACTTTTGAATATCTCTCTCTCTCACACTCTCTCTCTCTCTATATATATATATATATATATATATATATATATATATATATATATGTATTGGATCAGTGCAAAAGTTCGTATAAGATTTGAAATTGAAACTCGGGCGATTGTTTCTCGTAGAAAACTCTTTACAATCATTTTCCAACGCTCAGGCAGCTGCTGGATTCCTCGTTTATAAAAGCTGCAATGTTTTTCGGAAAAAAAAATACGTGAAGTGGATTTTGATAACCACTACGGTACCAAATTTTTTACCGTTTCAACTGTTCTATAGCTCAAATTCAAGTTCAAAATCAAATTTTCAAATTTTTTACCGTTTAAATTGTTATGTAGAGACCGTAACAAATGATAATCCGAAGGTGTAATATCCGGATAATAGAGTAGATGGAATATGATTTCCCATTTCAACTGCTTCAGTTTTTGCTGTGTATGGTTTTGCGTTGTCGTGGTGGAAAAGAATCTCCTTGCGATTGAGCAAAATCGGACACTTTTCCTTTAATTTCTACGTTCAGTTTGGTTAGTTGTTGAGAGTACCTCTCGTTAGTAATCGTTTCGCACCGAGGAAGCAGCTCAAAATAAACAACACCTTTGCAATCCCGCCAAATACACAGTAAAACCTTCAGCGGATGCAAGACAGCTTTGAAAACTGGTTCTGCTACTTCAGTCGCTTGTTTCCACGTTCGTCCCGCATCATACGTTCTTCTATAGGATCCATTTTTCATTTATAATCACTAACCAATTCAAACAAGGCTCTCGATTGAGGCGTTCAAGCAAAGAAACTACCGAAAAGATGCGATTAAACATGTTTTTTTCAGACAACGAGTGCGACACCGACGTATCTAGCTTCAACGTGAATCTCAGCTTCTTTAAATGTCGAAATCCAGTCGATCTATTAACTTTTTTTCTCTCTCTATTAACTTTTTGTGTCTCGTCAACTTTTTCCGTCGAGATTCGTGAATTATTGTCAACTAAAGCCCACACAACATCTCGGTAGGGCGTCCAGAGCGGGCCAGGGGTGGATGGGTCAGGAATGTGTGTCATAGGTTAGTCATGGGTTAGTTAGGGGTGGGACATGGAGGGAATTTTCCTTCAACTGCTGGTTCATCCACTAAAGGTGCTTTTTTCGGCCTTAATGAATTAATTTACGTAGTATTTGCTCATTATTCTGCATTTAGTACCGGCATCAACGATTATGGCGTCAGTATAAAAGTTGTCATCATTGTGTCTTGGATGATTTTCAGTAAGAGCACTGTTATATCGTTTGTTAAACGTGGTTTAAATCCTTAAAAAAATAATTAAATATTATGGTGATAAGTGTTTCATAAAAACTACAATATTAAAGTATTTTAAATGACTAAAAAGGACTAGAATCTTTACATATGATCCAAGACCAAGTCAGCAAAGATCTTCCATAATACCTTACTGTTTAACATAAACTTCATGAGCACAGGAACTTTTGAAAGTGAAGACAAACGAATCAAATTTCGATATCTAACTAAAAGAATGAATATTTTCTATGCAAGTACACAGAAAATTGCCACAGGGTATCTCGGAATGTCACGGATCTGTGTAATCTGTCTTTGCAACAAAAATAGCCACGTATCGACTTGTAAAAGGCGAATCTTAAAAAATTTGAAAGGGAAAAGCTCCTGAACTGCATTGTCACTGGAGATGAAAAGTGGATGTATTGTTATGATCCCAAGACGAAATAACAGTAGACTTAATGGAAGCATTCTGATTCCTCACAACTGAAAAACTTCGAAAATTTGGTCTGCCGGTAAGCAAATAAGAACTGTTTTTTTTATGTCAAAAGTATTCTTGTGACTCATTTCGTATCATATAGGACAAAAATAAACAAGTAAGCCTTTTCCAAAATTCTTAATAAGAAGCTTCACGGCGCTATTCGAAAAAAACGTCCAGAATTTCTTGAAAGAACGTGATTTCTTAACCACAATGAGTTAATGCCTAACACAGCCAATCTTACCCAGTATTTAATTAAAAAAATGGTGCATATATCTTGACATGTTCACACATGTCCTCCATATTAACCATACCTGGCATTTTTTAATTTCTATCCATTTCCACGGGTCAAAAAAAAATGAAGGGAGAATCGTTTTGGGTCTCGTAAAGATCTCCACAAAGCGACAACGTCCTCTCTGCGCAGGACAGAACAATGGGTACCAAGAAACTTACGACGCTTGAAATAAGATGTTGGAAAAATGTCATCTACTTCAAAGAGGAATATCTAAAATGAAAAAACTGTCACATTATTCATCACATAAAGATTATTTGTTTGAGATCATTCTTTATATTAAATTAGCATCCTTTATACATTAGATTGTAGAAAAATTAAGAAAATAAAGATTTACTTTTATAAAAAAAAATGATTTATATACTGTATATATATATATATATATTCAGCGAGAGAGAGAGAAGCTCTATCGCTCTAATATTTAACAGTAGTTGAAAATTTATTTATAGTCCTTATAATGACTGTTAAATACTGATATTACAAAAATTTTTATTATTTTGTTCATTTTATTCTATTATGTTTCATCTTATAATAACCAAAACGGTAATTCCAAATCTTTTTTATATTTTTGTTTTATTAAATATAATATCAATGAAATTAAAGAAACGCACCGAAATATCTACATCCTTAAATCAATTATAATTATTTTATTTTACCAAAAACGTGTACACATTAACGAAAATATTTCATTACCTGTGACTATCTTTTAAAAGTTTAAAGAATCTTGTATAAAAAACTCACATTTCTTGTCATTTTGTCCGCAAGATAAAGTGACGAGAAATGTTTACTTTATCAGCTCATAGGTTTGGAATTCAATTCATTTTATTTCTTTCTTAGGTATTTTTATGTTTAAACATATTATGGTGTAAAAACCAATATACAGTTTTTTTCATATTTTCCCGTCAATTTTTACGGGCTATACAGTAATTAAATTCTAATAATTTATAATTGTATGTATATTTTGATTACCTTGTCATTTCTCTTTTAGACAATTTTTAATAAAACATATAACAATTTAAAGGGGAAAATGACAATATTATAATTATCTAATGAGTATTTCATCAAATCAATAAATCGTAGAAAATATATATATATATGTAGGTTTATTTTTGTATGAAATATCATTGAATTACTAGAAACTTCCATATGTATCTAAAAATTATACAGAAGCTATAACAATTAATCATTTACTTTTTTACATTAAACCAAATAATTTTTAATATTTTAAATACATTTTTCTGAAAATATTTATTTTTTCTAGGTTATGCTGTGAAATATATTCAATTCCTTAATGGTAAGTTTTTATATATTTTTTTCAAACTCTATTTTTTATATATGACAAAATTTCCTACACAACATATTTTATTTTACATTTTTAAAGATAATATTTAAGTATGAAATCTGAACATCGTAAACCTAGTGTTAATTGCACACAGTAACACAATTATATAACAAGTACAAAAATCCATCTATATAAATATACTGGTCGAAAAGAGCAATAGTACATAATTCAATATTTGCACACACTGTACTTTACAACTGCTTTATATATATATATATATATATATATATATATATATATATATATATATATATATATATATACACACACACACATATAACTTTTCCACTTTTGATATAATGCATCCCTGATAATAATTATAAAATAAGAAAGATTCAATGTGCAGGCAATATTTAAAAGCTAAATTATATCAGTTCATACTCTTCATAATAATGTATCCATTGAAGAATTTCTACACAGTTTTTAAAAAAAATATGACTAAAAATTTTTTACTAGAGAAACTACTTTATAAATGTCTGAATGTCTTAAACGCTACTTTATGAAAAAAATATTTAATTATTAATTGAAAAACATCAACAATTATACAAAAAATCAAAAATACTGCCAGGATTTAAACAAATTATCATTCTAATTGTTTTTTTTATTAAATGTTTTATCGACTAAAATGTTTTTTTTTCAAAACACTGAATTCCAGATTTTCATAAATTAATGTAATTTCAAAAACGCTTTTTATTAACTTAAGATGACGTTTTTTAGAACAGACTATCATTAAATAAATTAAACACATTTTATAATTTAGGCAATTACTGTATCAGTTAAATTTATATTAGGGAGGTAGAAAAATAATTGCCGTTTATGACCTTCAAATTGATACACATTTTTTAATTTAAGTGATTTTAAGTGGTCCAGAACTGTTAGATGACTAACTTCGAACTTTTGTGCAAGCTCTCGAATTGTTGTACGTGGTTCTGATTCAACTAACACCTTCAGTTGGTCGTTATAAACTGAAGAAGGTCACCCGTGACCTTTTTCATCTTCGAGGTTTTCGTCCCCAGCACAAAATTAAGAAACCACCGTTGCACTGAACGTTTCTTAACAATACTCACACCAAAAGCATCGTTTAGTTTACAAGCAGTTTCTCCTGCTTTGTCATTCGTTTTAAACTCATACAAAAAATGTTCTTTTATTTACTTATTTTCAATCTTTAATTCAAATCCCAATTTGAAGCAAAATTAATAATAAAACCAAATTCAATGTTATAAGTCACACCAAAAAATTCATTTTAAAATGATATTAACATGAATAGGATGAAATGATATTAACATTCATTAAAGAAAAATAAGGTTATGATTCAGAAAACAAAAACTGCATTATTTCCTACCAACTTAATGGATACAACTTTGCAAAGAAAATTCTTATAATTAATTATTATAATAGGAGGTTGCATTGAAAACCGGTGTTCACGTGTAGATGGCTCTAGATGCGTATGCTGTGGCCAGTGAAAGATGCCTTTTATGTCATTTTGAAGTGTGATCATTTTCCACTGAAATTCAGACATCAGATGCCATCCTTTCTTTACACAAATGCTTTTCTATAACCAAATTAAAATGAAATACGATTAGTTGTTTTTTCAATGTGTACTTCTACACTACTTTGATTTGAAAAAAGTACAGCCTCATCGATTACTTGTGAAAACTAATAGTGAATCTGCTCTATCGGAAACAGTATGTAGAGATTGGTTTCGACGATTCAAAAGTGATGATTGTGACATTCACGACAAAAAACGGCCGGGTCAATTGAAAAAGTTAGAAGATGAACAACTGCAAGCTCTATTGAAAGAAAACCCAGCTCAATCACTCAAATAATTGGCTGAATACCTCAAAGTTGATAAATCAACCATTGTTGGACATTTATAAGCCATAAGAAAGATCCAGAAATAATGGAGATGGCTGCCATATGAATTGTCAGAAAATGCCATTGCTAATCGTTTAAACGTCTCGATTTCATTGCTTGCAACGTATAAAAAGAAAAGTTTCTTGTGGCGTATCGTGACCGGCGATGAAAAATGGATTTACTTCGACAACTCGAAACACAAGAAATCATGAATTGATCTTGGTTAACCACCAACGTTGATACAAGCGAAATATCCAATCACAAAGCAATGCTCTATATTTGATAGGATATGGAGGATGTCGTTTATTATGAGCTGTTGAAACCGAAGGAAACAATCACCGCCGAACGTTATCGACAACAATTGTAGCGTTTGAATGATAATTTGATATAAAAAAGACCATCAATTGCATCAAATCGCCGAAAAGTCATTCTTCTCCATGACAACGCTCGGCCCCATGTTGCTATAGCAGTGAAACAAACACTAATGGAGCTCGAATGGGATGTTCTCCCGTACCCAAGAGATTACCATCTGTTCCGATCGATGCCACACGTTTTGGAAGATATACATTTCCATAACTACGAGGAAGTCGAAAATTGGGTTGATGAATGGATTGGCTCAAAAGACAGACCATTTTTTCGTCGCAGAATTCAACTTTCGCCAGTAAAGTGGAAAAAATTCATAGCTACCGAAGGCAAATAATTTGATTAATGTATTCACACAATTTGTTATTGAAATAAATCCTCAAAAAGAACACAAAAAAACAGCGACTATCAATGCAACCTCCTACTACATTGAACATGAAAATATCCGTTCGTTTATATATTTGTAATGAAATATTTTTTCGGTCAATATCCAATTTTATAACCGCAAACATTTATCGAACTCCCAACCAATAAACTTGGTATTCAATCGAATATAATTTTTTTTATTATTCACACTTTGTCAGTCGGGAAGAATTGAATTTAGTGAATAACAGAGAATGTTTATCGTATAACGCAACGCAACGACGGTGAGTGTAGTTCGATTTACGACCACCGTTAATGCAATTTAAGCGACGCTGCCGTCGCACTTACGACCGTTCCGTCGCGTTCGGACGTGCGAAACATACATTTTCACGACCAGCGCATTACAACATTGTTTCAAATTTCAAAATATATTTTATGTCGTAGACATAAAGATCGTATTTTCCATTCGGACGGTCTCGCCCGATCATTCGTCATATTCGTATATCTCCACTCAGTAATACGGTTTTATTACAATGGAGCATTTTCTTTATGCTGGTGTTTTATCAGTTACATTCAATACCTTTATTTGATTCAGTTTATTGTTTTAATTCATTACCGACTGTCCGCTTTACAAAATGACTCAGCATATAGAAATGCAATTTTACACCTCACTCTGTGTATATAAATATATATATATATATATATATATATATATATATATATATATATATATACATATATATATATATATATATACATATATATATATATATATATATATATATATATATATATATATATATATATATATATATACATATATATATATATACATACATATATATATATATATATATTCAGAGAGAGAGAGAGACGTGCGTATGTGTGTGCTTATCTGTCAGTTTGTCTCAGTTTTCTCTATGTAATCCTTTATCATTTGAACTGTCGAAATCATACTTTCTTTACTTACTCTCTGTAATCTTAGGAGTAAACGAAGCTATTATATTAGTGGGAAAATAATTACGGTGTTTATTATTTTCAAGTTTTGCGCCGATTTTTGTATTACCTATCTTATCTTTTGTTATAGTCATGTGATACATCATTGTAAGCAATTGCTAAAAGCACAAAATCTTCATAAATCAAACTTTTTACAAACCTGTCTACTTCGATATTTTGAAATTGTGTTGCTCCTTCTCGAAATCAATGTTCGAGTATTTTTTAAGACTGTTTCGTATCCAGACATATTCAGATAGATATACACTCAATATAAATCTATCTAAAGACGGAACCGATCGTAGAAAATACTCAAACTGTGACCTCGACGAAAAGCAATACAACTTTAATATTGTTTAGTATTTAAAAAAAAAAAAAAAACAAAAAAACAAAAAAAAACTAAACAAACAACTGGTATATAATATAGTAAGGGGCTTTACCCGCTGATCTCTGCGCTCAGGAATCCCCGGGTTCAGTACGCTCGCCCAAGTTGTCAATTATAAGCCTGTCCATGTAACTGAATGAAACAATAAACATATTTTTGAATATTAATTTATGTCTATATATCCATTCCCGCAAATATATTGCAACGTTGCTGTTATTCCTCATTGAATATTCTAAAATATTTTTATTTCAAGTCTATATTGTTATTCAATAAAATGAAGACAGCATTATATTAAACAAATATTACGTTGGTGTAAAAATAAT
>CM068321.1:5676525-5801525 GCA_034766995.1 Acanthacorydalis orientalis | reverse complement strand
ATAGATATATATAGATATATATAGATATATATAGATATATATAGATACATATAGATACATATAGATATATAAGATATATAAGATATATATAGATATATATATATATATATATATATATATATATATATATATATATATATATATATATATATATATATATATATAGTGACTTTACAATATCATAAAAAATAAGATTTTTCCTCGTTCAGCATTGTTTAGTTTACAAGCAGTTTCTGCTGCTTTACCACCCTTTGAACTCTTACAAAAAATTGATCTTATTTTCTTTTTTCCATCTTTAATTCAATACCCCAATTTAAAGCAAAATTAATAATAAAACTAAAGTCGATCTTACCAAAATACAGACCGAAAAATGCACTTTAAAATGATATTAACATGAACAGGTTGAAATGAAACTTTAATTGAAAAAAATAAGGTTACAATTTAGAAAACAAAAACCTTGATTATTTTCCTACCAATCTAATAGTAATAACTAATTATGTAATTTTAATACTATTGCTTTTTTATAATATAAATGTTCTAATTGTAAAATATAACATCAAATTTAATAATAAATAAGGAACATAAATTTATTACATTACCATAATTTTTTTTATCAGTACTTAATTTTCGTCAAATATATTTCAATCATAATCCTATAAAAATATTTGCTAAATTATAAAAAAAAACCTATTGTATATAATTCTCAACCCAAAAAAAATACTAATAAAATATTAAAAATAAATGCATATTAGTTACTTTAATAATAACTATTTTATCATAAAAAATAATATTTAATAACTGCTCCCACTGTATGTTAAAGTAAATGAATATTAACAAGAAATTACTTTGTTATAACAAATATCTTCTCTTACAAATTTATTGATTAAAATAAAGTTCATTTTTCATCAAAAAGATATTTCTTAATAATTTTAACACACAAATATTTGATTTATAAATGTAATAAATTAAGTTTTATAATTAAATAACTTATTTGTTCGATTATGTTTATTCAGTTAAGAATTTTATTTTTATATAAAAGATTTGAATTTAATTTTAATTAAATAATAACATCTATCTATTTACCTATCTATATATAGGGAGCTTCGCCCTCCGCTCGCTATGCTTGACAACCCCCAGGAGGGGCTCTGCCTCCCGCTTTACGAGCTAATTGTAATGTAGGGAGATAGTAATTAGTCTACATAGTTATTATGATTGACAGATCAACACTTTTTTAACCTTAATAATTAATTACATAGGAATGAGAAGCTGATGTTTACCATTTTATCTAATCAGAATTAAAATCACGTAATCTGAACATTTCAGTTACAAGCAGTTTAACTCTACGCAGTTCAGTTAGAGCATGACTCATCCAAAAATATAATAAAAGTCGCGGAAACGGTATCAT
The DNA here is from genome assembly GCA_034766995.1 of Acanthacorydalis orientalis. Lineage (NCBI taxonomy): Eukaryota > Metazoa > Arthropoda > Insecta > Megaloptera > Corydalidae > Acanthacorydalis > Acanthacorydalis orientalis. Next base: position 5,800,120 of record CM068321.1, on the reverse strand, counting down.
CACTAGCGTGTATGTACATATATATATATATATATATATATATATATATATATATATATATATATATATATATGTATATCAGGGGTAGACAGCTTCTTCGTTAATAAGAACCACATATAATACTTTTCATACATTTTTGAATGTTCAAGAGCCACAGAAAATATTATTTTTAAATTGTATTTATAAATAATAAAAATACAACTGTATAGTACTCCTACCCACCAAAGTATAATATGTTGAATCTCTACTCGCTGAAGACTGTTTGAGTCTTCATTTTTGTAGTTAATAGTTTAAATCTGGTAGTATGATCTCAAAGCTGATCTAAGAAGCTCAGTGAGGTGATTGTTAGTGAGGATAGCACGAAATTTGACATGACAAATTTCATTACAAAGGTTTACAGTAGTGTAAGTTGTCCCAAAAATAAAGTAATCGGAAGGTAGTTTTCTGAAGATTGAAATAATTTCCTAATTATTTGTTTCCAAAAGTTAGAGATAAATTTTTATGTACTAGCTTCAAACGCAGATCTTCCTGTAGCTCAATAAGCTCTATCTTGATTTAAACAATATCCACGGTAAAATGTTCAACAACAGGAGATCCATCGTTGATGACATCAATCACAAAAGGATTCACAAGAAATTCAAAACATGACTAACTTTTTTAGTTATTCAAACCTACTCTCAAAATCATTATAAAGTGTTCCTAAGTTTCCTTCGTATTATTTCAATTTACTATCTTTAATTTCACCATCAGGAAAAGCGATGTTAAGGTAACTCTACTATATACTATAGCCGTTGAGTGTTTGAAAATAAGTAATGCATAATGCTTAAAAAGTAGTTGGAACTCATAATGGATATGGATATTTAAAAAGATAGTGATTTAACTGTTAATATATAAAATATTCTAATATTGGTACATACTATACTATGATTTATATAAAAGTTTAGGAAAAATGGCATAGAAACCCAATATTGTCTTAGGAACAGCATAGAGTAGCTTTTGGAGCCGCAGTTTACCCACCGTTTATATATATATATATATATACATACGCATTCTAAAAACTTATTAACTTAAATATGTGACATAGACACTACTGTATCATTTTCTGTAAGTATTACAAAAAAATATACCAAATCATTTACTTTTATCCAATATGTATAACATAAATTATTTTTTAATTAAATTTTGATAAAAAATATTTTTTTGAAACTAAAATAACATTTTTAATTGTTAAAATTTACAAAATAATTTTACTTCTATGGAGTTGTATCAACAAAACGCCTACATCATAGACAAACTATTGACTAAAGTGAATGTATAGTGTATAGCTTATAAGTGGTTTTTTACAAGGTAACACTAAATTTCAATTTCGTGTCAATTACTTCATTATATTACAGCTTGTGGAAATTATCCAGTATTACTTAAATAATCTTTTATTTAATGAAAATAATTATTTTAATCAAATCTATTTTTTTATATCGATATGCTACAATGCCTCTCATTTATAAAATAGTACAGATTGGTACAACACAACTCATTCTGTTCCAGTATTTATATAAAATATCAGTGAATAGTTTTTATAAACTACACACTTTGTTAAGCTTGTGGAATTTTCTCTATATTCTTAGTTTTTGATAGCCCCAACTATTATCTTTATTATTTAGCTATAATTAAATACTCATTACTTAAAATTAAAATTTAACAAACATAGATAGCTATTTTCAGTTTTTATTGAAAAAACTACATATTTAAATTTTTTTGCACCTTTCGTAAAATAAATATAACAGTACCATATCGACTCCATTGAAAAACATACGTTCTTACAATAAAAACAAATAATTAAATGTATGCTACCTTTTAAAAAATATGTTTCACATATTTAATTATCATTAAATTCATGTTTCGTATTCTTTTTAAATATTTAAATTGCCAATAGTTTTAAATAAGTGTTATAAAAAATAAATCATCAGGTATTATTTTCAGTTATTTCATTACATTTTGCAATAATAAACTCTTAGAGCTCATGAAATCTATTCATGTAATTTTTTAAAATAATATGTATGTTAAAAATTTTCTGATTTTTGAACTTTGTCACCAATTGTAGAACATTCCGCATTTTTTACCAATAATATTCTATCATTTTCACAAATGAATATTTCATTCACACCATAAATCACAGTTGTTTTCTATACCATTAAGATTGAATATAATATAATTCTGTCAAAATAAATATAAGCAACAAAAAAAATATATAATTAATTATTAAACATATTTGATCAGAAAATGTTGTATGATTTGTGATGAGAAATAATTCATTTATAAATCTGAATTAATCAATAACTTCAGAACGCTTACAAGAGTTCATAAATTTTGTATGAAGTCAAAATCTTAATTATGTTGAAGTATTTAAAAGACATTATTCCGAAAGTATTATTAATTATTGTACGACATTACAAAAAAATGTACTGAAGGTTGCTTATAGAGTTTAATTTTTAATAAAGATCTTAATTAGCATAAAAAAAATAACCTGTTATCTTCTTTTGGTGTATCTTGAGTTGAAAAAACTTTATCACTGATTATTTATTTATATTTTTGATAATTTTTACTAGTTTTATGGGTTCAAATCCATATTCTGTATTTACATCCACAGAACATTATTAAAGAAAAAAATTACTCTACTCAATACTACTACTTCTGTTATATCCCACACCACTTTATCAATTATTGCCCTTGCATTAAATCCGAAAAACTTAAATTAAAATGAAATAAAAGAAATACATTGTGAAACAATGGTTGATTTTACTATTTTTTAGAGCAATAAAGAGAAATTTTCATCATTTTTTGTATTAAAAAATGATTTTTCAGGTTCACTACAGTATTTCTATTTTTAAACATCTTTGTACAATTCTTGTGATTCCAGGTGTAGAGATAATAGTCCTAAATTCAAACTTCAAATATCGATCAGAATTAAAACGAGTTTTTGTTTTAGTAAGCAATAATTTCGTTTTGCCTGCAGTACTGTATTTATGCTCTAAATTGTTTCTAACATTTTAATTCTTCAGAACATTTTTTTATCGTCTCTGAATTCTACTTGCCGCGATGTAAGAAAAAAAACACATTCTACATACAAGATTTTTATTAGTAATTTTTTTACATAATTCTCCCTAACTTTTACTCACTTAGGCAAACACTTATTAAGCTTATTTATTCTGTTCTGAAAATTTTTTTTCTCTTACCCACCCGTGCACTGTATTTCTTACATAGCTAATAAAACTTATTAGTACATTAAAGATCTAGATTTTGAGATCTTGAACTGGCATATAGTTATTATTTGCAATCAAGTCTCCTCCTGTGTGAAGATAATTTGTATGATTTAAAAATGGCTGCGTGTTAAATTAAATATTTTCTTTTCGGATGGAATTTATAGACACATTCAACGTTATACTAAGTACATAGAATTTAAAGCAGATTATGTAAAAAAATACTTTCATAAAACGTCTGTATGTAGAATAATAGTTTTTTACTACTTAAATGTCTCGTTTACTTTTTGACTGTCCTGTAGGTAATTATTTGTAATACTATGAAACGGTAACTAACTAAAAATTTAAAAATAAACAGTATTTCAATCAGTCTGGAAAGAAACTGTTTGCAGTATTATATACATTAAAACTGGAAACTTGAAGAAAAAAATACAATTACATTTTTATTGCGCATATATATATATATCTTCTACATATTAAAACTCATTAAGTGCAATTGTACATCTAATTTTGTGACCACATTTAATGTTGCTTTGCTAATTACCTAAAATTATTGTAGAGAATTCTGTGTTGTCATTCATCTTTTTTTATAATTCCTTCGATATATATTGTACAATGCAGTAATGTTTTTTTTACCAATTTTGTGATATTTTTTAATGATTGTATACATATATATATATATATATATATATATATATATATATATATATATACATTAGGTATACAAATAAATTCGGTGCCTTTTTATACAAAATGAATATTTATTTACGGAAAAATGGAATAATTTAAATTTTCAAAATATCCTCCATTATTTTATACAACTTTTTTCCATCTGCCGGTTAGCTAACGAATCCTTTGTCGAAAAAAGAATAGCAGTTTTGAATCTATAAAATTATCAGTTCATTTTCGGATCTCCTCCATTGTTTAACAATCTGTATCAGCCAGGTGATGCTGAAGTGGCCAGAACAGGTGATAATTTGACAGGAATAGGATAGGTGAATATACCGTTTGAGGGAGAACTTCCCATCCTAACAAACAAATGATTTCTTTGGTAATTTTCTCGATGTGCAATTGAGTGTTGTGCAGCAAAATTTGATTTGTCTCGTTCCCTCGCCAATGAATGCTCTTTTTCTTTCTAATTCGTCTCTTAAACGGATGAACTATTGTCGGTGGGCTCTCAGTGTACAGCCTGGGTAAGTTATAATAACTCACAAATACACCACATCCTTAATGTCTCACCAAATACACAATAATTCTTTTTTGAACGTGAATATTTGTTTTCAAAGTCAATGTCGATAATTCACCGGGTGTAATCAACCATCTTCGGCGGTTAGGATTGTCGTGCAAACCCCATTTTTCATCCCCGGTTATTATTTTATGCAAAATCCATCATTTTGAACCCTGTGAGCGAGGACATAGCCGTATCTCATCTTATTTTGTTTATTTTCCAAGCTAAAGCTCACGTGAAATCCATTGGCCTAGCTTTTGAATTTTCCTAAACGATGTAAAAGATTTGAAATTGTTTACTGTGTAATACAGAGTTATTAACCGAATTGCTATTCAGTTTAATCCAAGTTTTCACCTAACAACTGCTTTAGCTTCTTGTCTTCAAATTATTTCGATTTTTCAAGACGTTCTCTATCAAAAAGATGAAAATCATCACTCTGAAACTATTTTCTGCATGTTTATACGTCACATCACCTTCCCAAAAGCTGAACATTTAATTTCCATAGCATCAGCAGAATTTTTTTAATTGGGATATAAAAAGTGTGCATTGCCAAATTATCTGCTTTTCGAATTCATTCATGTTAAGTATTCATTCATGTAAGTACTATTTTGTGAGGTTATGGTAACTGCTTGGTCAAGATGTAGAGTGTTTTTAAATGTTAATGTTGGCACTTCCAAATTCAAAAACGACGAGAAAATATTTAATTTAAGAGAGTTCTGATTGATTCAGTTTAAAGACAACAAATTAATTTTTACATTCTATATATATATATATATATATATATATCCATACATATCCATACATATGTATATATATCTTTACATATATATATATATATATATATGAAATACTTAATACACATTTCTATTTCTAGGTTTAGATGATTTCAAATATTATTTTTTGTATATTCCTAAAAGCAAAATATATTTTTTTTTAATTTTTGTTGAGTTTTTTATTACAAGTTTAGTAGAGAATATATAATCCATTTAATATATGTATATATTAAATACTATGTGTGTGTGATTTCTATTCAACATATAGGTCACAAAAGAACTATAATTCGAGACACGTGTATATTTTTTTGTTAATGTGCGGATGTACTTTAATGTGTTATTTGATCGTAGACCTATTATTTATATCTCAACTGATATAAAAACAGCGATTAAATCATATATTATTTATAAAAAGGTTTGCTTTTATAAATGTTATAACATTTATTTTTATTTTTAAAAATATTCTTTCACTTAATAAACAGATTTTAACAACATTACATAAGATACTGGGAATATATATATATATATATATATATATATATATATATATATATATAAAACAGGTACGCAAATTAATTGGATGTTTTTTTAATAAAAAATGGATTTTATTTAAGCGAAAAAAGAGTAATTTTAAGTTTTTAAGCCACAAAACTAATCTCTTATATTAATTAATAAAAGTAAAGTAGTTTCTTATCCATTTTTTCTAAAACTTTTGCAGTTACAAAGTTTTAATTTTATTTCTTACTTTAAAAATGTATTTGATGTAGAGAATATTTCTTTATTGCACCAAATATAATAAAAATTATCTTTTTCTCTAGTTGTAATACATTATATATATATATATATATATATATGTGTGTGTGTGTGTGTGTGTGTGTGTCTATTTAGTAAAGTTCAGATGCATTAATAATATTCAGTTATTAACACCATATAATATTTTTGATATATTATTAATAAGTTAACTCAAATATGAAACATTTGTAGTAAAAAAGCAGTAAAATTAGTTGAATTAAAATATTGAATATATTATTGAACATATTTGACCAGAAAAAAATTGGTGGTTTGTGTTGTTAAGAAAAATTCATTTATAGATTAGTGCAGTCCAGTATTCTTTTAAGTTGCAAAAAACATTGTGAAACCAAAATTTTAAGAACTGAAAGCGATAATTAGGATTAAGTATCCTACTTCATTTAAATTCATAGTAAAAAAATATTTTTGGTTCAAATGTAGAATAAAATAAATGTATTCTTTTTGAATTAATCATCTTTGATCCTCAGAAGATATTGTTTTTGATAAGAAAGTAATATTTTCTAAAATAAATTATTAGTTTGGTTCAAAAATAATTGCGATTTTTACGTATCGAGATTTTTACGTATGAAAAAGACTCATATAACAATTAAAAATTATATTTATTAATTAAAATAAAGACTATTGACTTGCACGCATTTTTTCCAATGGGAAATAAGTTTCTTTATTCCTACAAGATAGAATTCTAGAGTCCTGAAATTAACGAATTCATCAAAAGCGTTTTGAGCTAATGCTTGATTTTTAAAAACTTTCTTTCGTAAGAAATTACTCAAATGCCTAAAAGAATAATAATTTGTCGGACACAGGTCCGGAGAATAAGGTGTGTGAGATAAGGTTTCATAACCCATTTCATTTGATTTTTTTTTAGTCATTCAGACGTGTGGTCGGGCGTTGTCTTAAAGAAGAATTGCTCCTCTTCGATTGACTAATGCTGCCGTAAACGATGCAACTTCATGCATTTTTTCAATTTTCTGACAATATTTGTCTGCTATTATTGTTTCACCATGATTTAAGAAGCTATAGTGAAAGTTGCCACTTGCCGACCACCAAACAGTGACCATAATCTTTTTTTCATGAAGCTTCGGCTTAGAAAACTCTTCTGATGTTTTTACTTGGTCTAGCCACTGTGTTAAACGTTTCTTATTGTTGTAGAGAATCTACTTTTCATCACATGTGACAATGTGATTAAGAAAGAAATAATTTTTGTTACACAAAAGCAGAGAAGATATTTGTTTATTTCACACGGCGCCCATTTATCCGGTTTTTTGTTTATCTAATTAGCTCGAATGTCGATCAACTGTTGAATGAACAACATTGAGTTCTTCTACCATATCTCCATCTTCTACCAACTCCTCATTTCAAGTCTTTCGTATCCATCGTGAAATTTTTAGTAATCAGTGTTGAGATGTACGTTCACTAATTGACTCTTCGCCGGACACAAATTTGATATATGAAGCAATTTTTGTTGTTTTACGTCCTAATTTAAATTTATATAACTAAATCGTGCGATTTTTCTTTTTTCCATAACTAATTTAAGAGATTATATCCAACAATACTAAGGAATGAAATCAATAGACGTAACCTGAAATCAATAGTGCTGATTTCATTGTTTACAATGATATATCATATGACTACAACAAAAGGTAACAGTAACTAGAAAAATCGGCGCCAAACTAAAAATGATAAAATTGCTACTATGATTGCACCTACCTAATATTTTTTCACTCCACACACCACATCAACATGTTTCGATCAAAAATAGTCAATAAATGTTTATTGATTGTTTTCAATTTTTGCAAATGCGCATTTCGATAACAACGCCATCATCCTCCATACGCCATCATCCTCCATACGCCAACATACAAGGAAATTAAAATCCAAATGCACATATACAATAAACAAAAATAATCAATTATAATTCTTTGAATATTTTTGATCAAAAATTTTTGGTCATAATTGTTTTAAATAATTTAATTTTTTGATCATAAATGTTTTGTCATAATTGTTTTATAAATAACATCTTTTTCATATAAAATTTTATTTACTTAAATTTATTTTTGTAAATATTTATACTTTAAAATTCTAGAAAAAGTATATCATAATAATGAAATACTAATTACAGAGTATCGAAGTTCAATGTTTTTTTATTGCCTGAATATGAAATAAACACTTTTTGCTATCATTCAGTGTGTGAATGTGTATGTGTGTATATATATATATATATGTACACACACACACATATATATATATATATATTCTCGTTCCGGTCCTGATTATAAAAACATATAAACCAAAATTAAGTGCTTAAAAAACAATGAACACATTGCACATTTAATCACGAGTCGATCTCAAAACACATAAATCTCAAATAAAATGAGTTGTTTGTCGGTACACATCTGTTTTTCGTTAAAAATATCGGGCGACGTTTGCCTGCAACTTTTTTTAAATTTATATACACTACATATATATATATATATATATATATATATATATATATATATATATTATTGTTCATATATATATATATATATATATATATATATATATATATATATTATTGTTCATATATATATATATATATATGTATATATGTATGTATGTACATATTTATCAGTGCATAAACATACGTCTTCATTTTTTGTATGTATGTGTATCTTTTGACATCATTTAACTATTAAAAATAGTAATCGCATATAAAGTTCTCTGAAGGTCGAAAAGTTATTTATTTGTCACAACTTTAAACGATCCGACACATAATTTCGATAATCGCACTCGAAAATGCAAACAATTTTTTTATAATCCAATTGAAGTACATACATACTTAAAATATTCGTTTCAGTGCAACGTGCACGCCATGTAGAACTACAGACGGTTCTACTTTTCATGATAACTCATACAACCACTAGTATCTGTTTGAAGAAATCTGTCTTAATGACAGCAGGTGGTCTCCATGGTCAAATGAATCCTTTCGATTGTTTAGTGATATATATATATATATATATATATATATATATATATATATATGAATATTTATATATATATATATATATATATATATATATATATATATAACGTAAAATTATCAATCAGTTATGTTTTAATACTTTAGGTAGTACATATAAGGAAATTAAATCAATTAAATTTGGAATGACAGCCGGAATTTTATATTCGATACCTAATTATATTGATAAAACATTACTTCTATATTTAAGTAAGATATTTCATATTTGCTAGGAACGTATTTTAGTTTATTGTTCACAAAAGTATTTATTCTCTTTTTGTATTCTAATAGATTAATAAGGGAATTTATCCAAAAGTTTCTAATATATCTTTTAGTTTTAGCTAATAGCTATTTCAGTTTTGTAAACTCTTTCGGTGTTGAAATAACTAATTGCTGAAATAGTACACGGAAACAAACAGCTACTACATGACACAGTAGAATATTTTTGAGAAAAGGATACAAATATAAATAATATTTAAAAAAAAAACTTTCACTATGATAGAATAACATTGAAAATTTGAATTTTCTATCAATAAAATGAAAAATAAATCTGTTTTAAATAAAAAAAGTTACAGGAGACTAAATCTATTAAATAAGTTGATAATTAATATAAACAATAATTTCTATAAGTAAAATTCCAAAATATACTGGAATAAAAATCATTTTCCGTGTCTTGGCGTTTTGAGGATGATCTTCATTGAACCTTTTTTGTAACCGGGCGAGGATCTAAGAATTCATTTATGTTTTCTAAAAAACCTATAGCCTCAAAGCGATATCTTTTGGATGATATATTTATAGGCCACTTATCTCTTTCGAATGAGACTAAATTTATTACTCTTTCTTTCATTAAAAAAAAAAATACTGTCGTCCAAAAATCAGAAAAAATTCGATTTTTTCTTTTGAAAACTTATAAAAGTTGTGAAGTTGAGAATTGGGTTGAATAATATTTTTTTTTCAATAGCTCATCATTGGGAGAAAGTGTATAAAAATGTTGAAGACTCTACATTCTTCATGTGGATCGCAAAAAAAATAAAATTCCGTGTGCAGCGATATTTGTCCATTCATTGGTAAGTTAGTTTTTTCTTTCAAAAAAATGACAAGAGAAATAGTAATATGGTACAAAAAACTTTTCTTCCATATTTTGATTTTACAATTTATAACATACGTTATTTAATGCCATGTGAATCGTAAAAAAATGAGTCTTGGTGACTACAAACTCGTATTGGCTTCTCATATTGTTCAAAAACTTACTTCAAATACATCTGCTACGAGAAGACCAAATCCACATCGATCGACAATGTATTTTCGGAAGAGAATACTGTTAGATCATAATCAACGATTACAGTGTGTAGTTTGTAAAGCAAATTGAAGAGACTGACGTCCAAGTACAAGATGTGACCGATGTGAAATCCTTTTGTGCACATTTGATTGTTTCAAAATTTTTCACACTTGACAGTAATGTTATTTCTGCAAATTTTTAATTGTAATCATTTTTTTCCGCTTCCAGTTATGTTTTCAATCAAAAGATTTATTTTTCCATAAATATTTGCAATGTTCTTCCACGATATATCAGATAAATGTGAAATTTATAATGGCTAATCTGAGTTAACATATTTTCTCTTGTAACCGACAAATTTACAATTTTTATTCTGTTCAAGATAAAAAAATGTCCAATTAATCAAAAAATATAACTTAAAAAAATTTAGCACCCCTTCTTCTCCATGGTTCAAAACAGTTAATGCACATACCCAATAATCAAAATTCATCAATTATAAATTATATATAACATTTTTGTTTAATAAAATATTTTTGTGGTTTTTGGGACAAAAAAATGATTAATTTGTGAAAATAAAAAGCATGTCTCTGTTAAAACATTAGTTAGAAAAAACAATAGTGTTGAAAATGTGTGATGCTTAATAAGAAGAAAAGATTATTAAGACTGTAAGCTATGAAGAAGTAAGAAAACCGAGAATTATTTGTTGTCTTAAGGAAACATTTGCAATCACTGTACAAACAGATTTTACATAAATTGTATTTAAATAGTATTAATAATTTTATTGTAAATAAAACAAAACTAATTTAATAAATATCTCTCTCTCTCTCTCTCTCTCTCTATATATATATATATATATATATATATATATATATATAACAAAATGAAATATTACTATGAGTACAGTTTGAAATATTTCAACAAAAACAAGATGAACCACACATTAACTGCAAACAAAACTATTTAAAGTATCGATAAACATTCTTCTTAAATTTCTCGTCAATCTGCAGACTATACTATCAGAAGGAGATTATGAAAGTAGTAGTGTTTATATATATATATATATATATACATATATATATATATATAATTTTCAGTATAAAGCCTAAATATGATTTGCATGCCAAATAGGAAAAATAGAATCAAGTTCCATAATGTTAAAATCAACCAATCAACCAACAGAGAAAATAGCAGAAATAAACAGCGCATATACATAAATAGCAAATCTACAAGAATGTAACATATTTACAAATGATTTTTTCACTTATCCCACAAACTAGAAATGAATTCTAATTCAAATATTCAATTATTTATTGTAGATGAATAACCAATTCTACAACATTTTTAATCATAATTAAAACAGTGTAAAATAAATAAAAAGTAGTCTGGCCACAAATCCATACTATACTATGACAGTAATATAATTGAAAAACATACTATAAAATCTTTAAAGAAGTATGATAGGACGATTCTTTCAGAAGTAATGTAAAATAAATAATTATTTTATATATAGTCTTAAAAAAATGTAAAGAATAAAAATGGCATTATTACAAGCTACAAAACCAGAATACATCCTTAAAAAATAATTCTAAATAAGCGTACCCTTTAAAATGAAACTGATAGTAATGCAACTAAGATTATGCAGTTATCAAGACATGTAACTAAATACAAGCAATATAACCTAAACAATAAATACAGATCAAATATGTACACTATATAGCAAGAATAAACAATACCTAAGACATATTAACAGGTGCCGCACTACGAAATACCAAGACCTCAAAACATAAAGCTTTAAAACCGACAAATGGTTAAATATTCTAAATGTACACAGTAGAAAACAATACTACATACAGTGCACTTCAATAAATACAGTATGTATTAAGATTAGTTTTATTAAATTAGTGTAACTATTTAATTATTAAAAATCGTAACACATTAATTACATAATTGCAATGAATTTAGTAAAAAAATAGAATTACATTCTCTGTTAGCATAAAATATATGTGATAAACATTCGAAAAGATTCGTGAGAAAAATTGGCTTAATTACTGTATATATATATATATAAAATCATTTCAAATTAAAATTAATAGAATGTATATAAGAGGGGTGAGCAACTTCTTCGATAATAAGCGTCACACTGTATTTCTTTATACATTTTTGAACATTGAAGGACCACAGAAAATATTATTTTAAATGAAATTGTATTCATTAGGATAGTAGGAAAATAATTGCAATTTGACCTTCAAATTCATATAAGAACCGCAATTATTTTCCTACCAACCTAATATAAATAATAATAAATAACAACTATATAGTAGTCCTACTCACCATAGCAGAATATGTTTAATCTCTACTTGTTGAAGACTTTGATTGAGTCTTCATTTTTGCACTTAAAAGTTACCGAGACCGTGTTAAAAGTTGCATTTTTAGATATTTTTCTGAAAAATGTGCACAATTACCCGTCCCGAATTTGATTTTATTGCATTCAGCAAGTTTTAATTAATAAAATTCTTTAATTTTATATCTTTTTAAAATAATGTCTGTAACCGTAAGACCACCTTAAACAGCAATTTGGACACAATGCTTATGGATATTGAAAACAGAATAGGAATTATCTCTTTATATATATAAAATATTCTAATATTGGTACATACTATACTATTATAGATTATTAATAAAAAGTTTAGGAAAAATGACACTGAAATCCAATATTGTCTCTGGAACTGAACAATGTACCTTTGGGAGCTGCACATTGCCCACTCTTGGTGTATAACATGAAAAGAAAATGACATTTAAGTAACTAGATTATTGAAAGAAGCAAATTAAACATCTGAAAATAAACTTATAGCTATTGAAATAAAGATATCAGAAAATATATTGGAAATGTTTAGAAAAGAGTCATTAAATCGTTCAAGTTTTATAAAATTTTAACAGACATTTATTCAACAGTGAATTGTCAAAAACTACATTACGTTGATTGTATGGTCTAAAACTATATATATATATATATATATATATATATATATATATATATGTGTGTGTGTGTGTATACACACAATATTATTTACCAAATTATTCGAATGCGTTTAGCAATTTCCGTTGCTCGTTTTATTTGAAAAAAAAACAAACCGATAATACCATATTAAATCAGTGTTTTCTAAACATTTGTTTTGTTTAAAAAAAACTCGCACTGCAAATATAATTATCATAAGCAGAATGAAACCTGAAAAACAGTGACCGATACACGTTCAAATTAATTAAAAAACACATACATATCTACAAAACGATCAGCAGTTAAATGTTGTAAACCAGCGCACACGAAATATGACACTTTTTATCTGTCCGATTCGACCAATTAACGTTTGAAACGAGACAAACAGGTCAATAAAAATCTCTGTACAACTAACTACAACAACACCATCCGACCGGCATTATGATTATCGATGTATAACAGTATTATGTAAATTCGCATAGAGCCACCTATAGTGGCAATATAACGTGGAAATCAAATCATAAGCTGAACGGTGCCGCGATAGAGCCATATCTCGATTGGCTGGTCATCAAATGAACGCCATAATGGAATTGTCCGCCCCTCTGTACAACCCGTACACGTGGCGGCATTGTCGGCGAGTGACGGGGACGAAAGCGTCACGACGACGACGACGTCGGCGACGACGGCCACCGGTGGAACGAGCCATAGGGAGAGATACGTGTGTGCGTGCATGCACGTATGTATGAGTGCCTGAACAGGGGGCTGCAGCCAATACAAAACCACCACCACCCCTTCTTTACAGCGTCGACATAGATCTAGAAATGAATTCGTTAGATTCATTGTTTTCGTGATTTATTTGTACGTGTTTAAGTAATGGAAGAGTATTACTTTTTGTCGTTTAATATCCATATAATTTGATTATTGTGTATACAAATGCAATTGTGAAGAGTGATATATATTTTAAGAAAACGTGTGTGTTTATATATATATATATATATATAATGTATGCATGTATAGCTGGTATGCGTGCGTAACTGAGTATGATGAATTGAAACGTTCAATAGAAGAGTTTTTTGCAAGAATGTTTCAAGTATACTAACATAATAATAAGGTCAGTTTACTTCATTACAATGCTTCATTACACTTGTCAAAACTTGTGATATAAATTATATTCATCTCTATTATAAATTTCATAATCTTATATTAATTATATAGAGTTTCTTCATTTCAGAAATATCTAAAAATCTATTATCATTGTATTAGGTGTTTGCATTGAAATCCGTTGTTTTTTTTGTCTTCTTTTTATGTCTTGCAAGCTACGAAAACGAGATGATTAAACGATTACCAATGGCATTTTCAGTCAATTCATTTGGCAACCCTCTCCCTTCTCTCTAGATCTTTCCCATGGCTTGTAAACGTCGTGAAATGGTTGATTTATCGATTTTGAGCTGTTGAGCCAATTCGTTGAGTGTTTGAGCAGGGTTTTCTTTCAATAGTTTGCAATTGTTTATCTTCGAACTTTTTCGATTGACCTAGCCATTATTTGTCGGGAACGTCACAATCACCACTTTTGAATCGTCGAAACCAAACTCTACAAACTGTTTCCGATGAAGCAGTTTCGCCATAAGTTTTTGAAAGGAATCGATGAGCTTCAGCTACACTTTTCTTCAAATCAAGATAGTGTGGAAGGACACATCAGAAAAGCAACCATTTTAATTCGGTTATAGAAAAGCACTTGTGCAAACAAAGGATGATGTATGATGACTAAATTTTCATAGGAAATGAATCATACTTGAAATTGACATAAGAGACATCTGTCACTGTCTACTGCATACTCCCCTAGAGTCATCTACACATGAACAGTATGTTTCAATGCAAACTCCTACTATGTTTAAAAAATAATTCCATTGTAAAATATCCTTAAAACAAAATTTTATTTTTCGTATAGACCATCTCCTTGCAACGCCGCTTTCTTCGCTACACTCCACAAATAGCACGTTAACCATTTTCTTACTGATCATTTCCTGTTTCACAAATCATTACATTATATAAGCGGGTACAATTACCACACGGGGAAGTGTTTTAAAATTTAAAAAAAAATATATCTAATTATCACTAATAGCTGTAAACGATAATAAATATTTAAATTATAAATTTAAATTAATTTCAATTTTGCTATCTTATCCTTTATATTTAAACTAGTTTATAGCCTGTCAAAATTGACGGAAAAATAGAAACGTAGAAACTAAGAAACTGTTAATTGGTTTTTACAACATAATATTTTTAAACATAAAATGTACCTAAGAACGAAATTATATAGTACAACTTTTTTCCGAGTTGACAAAGTAAACATTTCTCCTCACTTTGTTCTGCGAACAAAGTAACGAGAAATGTGAGTTTTTATTATTAAGATCGTTTTTTTTAATACTCATTTTTATTATTCTAAACGATAATGAATTTTATTTGCAAAATTCATTAAATTTTCATGTCTTTAAAATCTGCTCAAAGATGGCACACATACGGAACCTTGAAGTAGAAGACAAGCTAAAATGATTTAAAGGAACAAAAACTATTAGAAGAACTTACAATCGGAAAAATTAACAAAAATATATGAAATGAATAGATTTAGATCGTAAATTTCACATAATACGATTAAAAATTAAAACTTGCTGATAAATCCGCATAAAGACTTGCATTATCTTGATCGAATACTATACTTTTTCTATTGACTAATTCTGGACGATCATCATTTATAAGCTTTGTTAATTTCCTGCAATACAAATTAACGATAACTGTTTAATATGTTTTTAATGTAGATCTCAACTTTTAAAAAAGGCAATACGGGACAACAAGATTTTTCAAATGCAAGTTTGAACATTGTATTTATCTCTTTTTTTTGGCAGATGAAATGCTTTCCTGAAAGATTTTTGTACAGAACTAACTTTTCATTACTAATTATCATTTAGTCCAAAATTAACCATATTTTTGTCTCACTCTCAACAAATTGTTGGACGAAACTCTGCTGATACTTTCACAAATGAATTCTTTTTTCATTTATATAAACCACAAAACATGTCTTTGTGAAAAATGTTCAGTAAATTAATATCGATCAAATTTTATTATCGTTTATCCGCATTTCAATAGCCATGCAATCATCTTCGGAGCGACAATGTACAAAAAAATTAATTCATTTATAAATATGAATTTACATAGTCAGAACTAAGGAGGAGGGTTCAACGATTAAATTACAGTATAGAAGTTCCGACTCTTTCCACTAAGTTACGTTCTGTAACGAAATTCACCGTACTTTTTAATTACTCCTCGTATAATACGTGGGTCGTTTGATAAGTGTAGTACGAAAACAAGTTAAATACCTTTTTTGAGAAAAAATCAATTTCATTTCTAAACATAATCTTCATTGAAAGCTATGCACTTTGGCCAGCGAATCTGAAAAATACTAATTGACGGTGGCAATGACGTCCTCATTCGACGAGAATTTCTTCCCACCGAGCCAAATTTTCAAGTTTGAGAAGAGGAAGAAGTCGCACGGATCCAGAGAATAGAGTAGATTAGGAATAAATTCGAATCCTAAATCGTACAATTTTTCCATTGTGACGGTCGATTTATGGGATGGACCGTTGTCCTGATGAATGAGCAATTTTGGTGCCAATCTTGACACATCTTCTTTCAAGCGGTTTAATAATGTTACTAAATAGGTTCATATTATAGTTTTTCCCTTCATTAAGTAGTCAATCAAGCTGATTCTTTGGAAATCTCAAAAAACTGTGACCATCACCTTCCCAGCCGACAAAACGGTATTCGCTTTTTTTAACGTACTTTCACCTGTCATTGTCCATTGTTTTGACTGCTGCTTCGATTCAGATGTATAGTTGTGGATATATGTTTTATCTACGGTGACAAATCGACGCAAAAAGAGCTGTTCGTTTTTTTCCATTTTTACGGCAACTGCTACAATGCTCGCTTCAAACATCTGTAGAACGTAAACAACGCATCACTCTGGCTGAAATTTCGCTTGTACTAGTTTAAAAAGTGACATTTGATAGCCGTGACATTACCAAATAAATGATGGCGCCACATCATAGAAATTTACTAAACTTATCAAACAACTCTCGTAATAAAATAAGACTGTAAAATTTTAAACATACAAATTATGTATCATAAGTGTTTTAATAATTCCTCATTTTTTGTTTAAAAATTAAACGTTCATTTAATTGTCTGTTCGTTATGAATTAATTGAGTATTGTAAAAAAGTGTGATTATTTTATTTACCGAACATTACAAAGATACACTTTAAAAAAGGTCTAAGAATGTATTGCATAATTTTAAGTTACAACTATTTTCTCCGTCTTTCTAGTGTGTGCCTGTATGTATGTCATGTGTGGACATAGACATTTCCGTGTTAATATCAACATTTAAAATCTGTATTGAAAATTTTTACAATAATTACAAAAGTATGAATCATACATTTAGTTCGAAATGAATACAGAGACTTTATAAAAGACATGTGCTGCTTACTAATACTTCGAATTATTTAAATTACAGTTTAGTGTATAAAAAAATATACACAAATAAACGTAACAGACTGCGGGCCACATTCCCTTTTGGAAAGATAAAAAACTTGTATTCCGTCAAGGTCTTACATATATATATATATATATATATATATATATATATGTTTGTTATGCATGTATATATACACGACTAGCATACATATAAACATATGACAAGTTCTATTTCGGATAATAAAATAGAACGACGTCGCACCAAAACAGGAAATTCTTTGCACTGAATTCTCAGTAACCCCGTTTGTTGTTCCTTGATTATTTAATTATTTTAAGTATTCTCAGAATTTTTCAGACTTGTTTTTGAGAATTTGTTTAAATAAACCATCATATGAACACAGCTGATTTACTATATGTTGATAAAATCAAAACAAATAATTACAATACAACTAGGTTTGAATATTTAAACATATCCGGTGATATTCTTTTTGTATATATATATATATATATACATTTTATTATGACTTTAAATGTATTTATAAGATGCTTACAAAAGATTTAGATTTATAGTCTTTTTAATAAAAAGTATTATTATTTTATATGTACGAGTAAAAAATGTCGATTCTGGCTCATACAAGTTGAATATTCAGATCCAATTTCGATCGTTGTAATCAGTTTGATCCCAAATATGAAGTAAAACATGATCTTGATGAAATTCATTTCAATAAGCAAACTAGTATTTCAATCTTTTTTTACTAAATTACGAGGATAGTACCAAATATTCTCGGCCCAGATAGAAAGGACTGTAAATAAAGAAATGGAAGTTGTATGTGTACACAATCACAGAATTTTATGTAGAATTACGTTGAGTTAGAGAAGAGAAAATGTTTTAGGTTGTTTAAAAAATAGCAGTAAATCTAGACGGTTCAATATGCTTCGCCTCCTATTGCTGTCTATACAATTTCATCTTTTCAGATGAGGTCAAAGCAATTGTTATCGAACTCTCTGGCCTTTGCTCTTCCTCCACATTACATTTTCTGTGGTTTCTTACACGTTTCGCAACTGTTTTTCTGGGCATCTTGATTTTGGAGATGTTGGCAAATTTGATAGTTTAATTTATGAATATTTTTAAAAATTACAAAAATGAATGTGGGGTCTTCTTACAAAGTTTTTAATGCAGATTTTTATCAGTAGATTTATTTTATCGTTTGATAAGTTTTCAAGATATTCACCTTTTCATGCTGACACAACGTGTAAATAGATGTTCAAATTTACAAGGTCATAACTTTTAATATAATTAACGAATTTTAACAAATGTAGTATTTTTAGATTTCGAAGTACTTTATCTGTTAAACGCTTTGATCCGATGTGAATCGATTGAGCAGTTGCGGCGTACTGAGCGTAAAACTTCGTTACAGCATTTAGCAACGCTCGCGCCGTTAACATAACACCCCGCTTAATGAAACTATAAATATAATTCTACGTCAAAAACACGATTTTACTACTTTTCTATATAATCTCCTTTAACTTCAGTACATTTTTTACGGTGCTTAATTATCAATTCTATACTCTTATAAAAATAATATTACTTTTTTGTGTTAAAGTGGTTAGTTGCCGCTATTTTCATCTCATTGTTATTATTAAAACGCTGTCCACATATCATTTTTCAAATTACCAAAAAAGTAATAATCGCTATGCGCCATATTATTTGGTCTGTAGAGTGAGTGATCAAATTCCTGTAGCCCACACACCCGAATGGAGACTTGAGAAACAGTAGCGGTGTGAACTAGTATATTACCGGTCAACAAGCACACTTCATTTGTTAGTTTTCCACCCTGTTGGTCTCAAATATTATCCTGAAATATATGCAATAATGTTACATAATACAATTCAGTAGCTCCTTAAAATCTATTTATAAAATACCTTTACAATCCCAAAAAAATATGTCCAAGACTTTTTTTTGTGGATTGAGACACCTTGGCTTTTCTTCAGAGTGTTTCACTTGCTCACTATCATTCCATGGGTTCTCTTTCAAACAGAGTATCATAGTAAAGAACCCAATTGTAACGGTGACAAGTCCATTGTTACAATGAATGAAACAATGGTTCATTCTCAAAGTTTCATTCCCTATTGCAATGTACTCGATTAGAGCATTTGTATGTGGTTCCCAGAACTCTAAAAAGGAACGTGCGCAACCTACTCAACGCTGACCCTGAAGCTGAACAACCTGAAGAAGTTTAGATACCCACATCCCACTGACCTTATACATATCTAAAAATGCTCATGCGAAATTCGAAGAACGATTTTTTGAAAGATTAGACATTGCTGATAATTATTTCACTTTAAAGTGCCAGTCACAAAGCACTAGGTCTTCGACAAGTGCGACAGACCGGAACGCAATTTATTTTCCAATGACATTTTTCTCATCTTAAATCTCTTAATCCATTCTTTTACCGAGGGGTATGAACGGGCATCTTCCCCGTATGCACCATCTAATCGTTTTATTTGGTTCAGTGTAACCCTTTTGTTTGTCAGAAACTTTATTACCAATTAATATTCAATTTTGACTACTTGTGACATTGTCAAGAACACGTCTTATTATTATCACTGTCACTGTAATGAAGATGATTGATCAAATTATAACTTTGAAATTTTTACTAAACTCTGCTAAGATATGAATATATCACACTGTACATGTTAATCATGCATAACAATGTTAGGCTAAGAATATTTACCCCTATCTTCTAAACTTATTTCATTTTTTACTATTATATTTAGTCTAATGGGCTGATAATGTTTATTTAAAACAAGCCGAGGATTTTATTTCAATGTAAATAACTGAATTTCACAAGTAATATTTTGGTAAGAATATGGTTTTGGCATTATAGCTTAATTCACTTTTATGAACTAATTTTTTACTCATTCTACAAGCCACAAAATGTGTCTATTTATCAATTGATTATTAATTACTTTTGATCCTTACTTACACACATTAAGATGATAATGTCATCGTCTTCAAGACGCTCAAATAATTTTAAATGCAGAATATTCGTTTGAAAATGACCTATATAAAAATACATCTAAATTCCAACATTATATATGAAGTTTGCTCAAAATAAAAATACCCGAACTAATGTCATAACACTTCATTTTTTTCTATAATTAAAAATCGATCCTGTGCCGTCACTTTTATTCGTGTTCTGATTAGCTAATGAGATATTTATCTGCTTTTTGATTGGTTCGTCTTCATTTTTTTGCTAATCGCTTCACTTCTTCTATAGCGATGTATGATTAATCTTCTTCGCTGATCACTTCAGTTTTATGATGTTTTGTGATTCATCATCTTCGCTTCTTCACTTTTTCGCTGATCACATTATTATATATCGGTTTTGTGATGATGTAAGATTTACTTTCTATGTCTTTACTGATCTTTGTTGATGTAAATAGCGTGTATCTTAAGTAAATAACGATATACATACACGCTTATATTTAAGATGAATAAGATGAATAGTGTAGAACGTTTAAGAGGAAAGTATATAACGATGTATATAAGAAAAGTATGTACTCGTATGTACAATAAATCATGTCATCAATTTTGATTTATGTGTAAAAGCATGGTCTGTCAACTCTTTTTTGTCACAGTCTGTCAAAATCTGTCACTCTTTGTAACTTTCTCCAGCTGTTCTTCAGAAACAGAATCAAGTTCGAGTGTAAAACTGAGAACAAATTAATTAAAAGCGTCATTTTCAGCGATGCGCTGGAATAATTTAGCGTTTATTATGATCATTGTGCGTTGTTAGCACTTTGTTATCAACACATTTAGATATTAAGAAGTTGTCAATTAACACATGTAGCACCATTAAACTTGTGAAGAAAAAAAACGCTTATCTCTTTATCAGTTTACATTTCTTTAGAGGGGAAGCGAGTGATAGCGAACAGGGGTCTCTCCCCACGAGGTCGGTGAAGCGAATTAGGGTCGGAGGTCCCTGTTATAAAAATATATTCTAAATTAAAATAATCACCTTCAAAATTGTCCCTGCAGCATCTACAAGACTCTACCAATATCTTTTTCACTTCTGTAAGAATTCCTCTCAGGCGCTTTTGGGAATCGCTTTTAGATCAGAATTTTCATTTATTTGTTCAATCTTTCCTTTTAATGGTCTTCTTAATTTTGGAGCCAAAAAAATGTCAGATGGTACTAAGACAGTTGAATATGTTGGGAAGAGAATGAGGGCTATTTTTTGTAATATTCTTCTCCAAAAATTACCTAACCTGAATGGAAGTGTGAGATGGTGTGTTGTTGTGACGTAACATCCATTATTTATTTATCCCATTTTCGCCTTTTCTTCCCGACTGAGTTATATAACCGCTTTAGAATCTTAAGATAAAATGTTGAGATATTGTTAGACCGAAATTCATATACTTTGATAACCTTTTCATCGGTTTTGGAAGCAATAGGTCTACCTAGTTTTTCATTTACTGAAGTTTTATCTTCCTTAACCCTTTATAGGTCAGTGGCAAATATAAATGCCACCACAAATAAAGGTCGTTTTGGTGAAGTGGTCGATATATTTTCCCCCGTGCATACATATTCAATTGTTTTCTTGAATGTTAAGTGGCATTATAATTGACTACCCATTGGGAATCATTACAAGTAGTTACAATTTTTTTCTATAATTTATCCTAGCTCCATAGACTGATGTTAATTAAATTAAATCAATATTTCATTAAAATGAAGGAAATATGTCTTGACCTACCAAGGGTTAAGCTGCCTAAACCACTTAAAATACTTTGTCTAACTCCAAGTTGTCTCTACAAGTTTAAACAAAGACGTGCTGCTATTCAATCAATTATATTTAAAAATCTCCGGGATAAAGAAAATTCAAGTACGGTTATATGTTAGACCGCGTATTTTTCAAATCATCATCGTAATTTTACAAATTTAAACAACGTGCGGTATTGAAAAGCTAGTTCTAGGAAGACACTCAACTATAAACTAAATTGCCTTTAATAATTTGGCTAGGTATTGTATAATAAATGATTATTTGTTTCAATAAATCAAGAACGTCTATTTTTGATATTTTCTATTTAAAAATAAATATTATAGGATAACAAAAAATTCGAAAGACCAATTAAACTCTTGTCTTGGTCTTTAACTCTAAATCTATTTAATGTGTATTAAACTCTATTTCTTTTCGCATTAATTATTATACTTATGTTTCCAATATTTTTTTAAAAAAAATACAATATATAAATTTATTTTCTTTTATATTTTTTTTTCGTATTTTTTAGATTATTTTAATATATTTTTTTATATTATATTTATTACAAATATGTTTTTATATACATATATTACTTAGATGTTTCAAACAAACTCTTAGAACTATTAATATAATTCATTAATATCAAATCTTTAAAGTCCTTTTATTAAATCATTTATTTATATTTATAATTATATTCAAAGAAATTACATTAAATCATGTACGCTACTGAGTCACGCAGTACAAACTACATATTAACATTAGTCTTGTGCGATGAAAACTTAACGATATTTAATCACTTCTTCTGGGAATATTCAAGCTGTTTGTAAGCTTTTAGCAAGATAACAGCACCAGTCTATTTTGACAAACGGAGAGGAAAAAATCTGTCAATCTGACACGACAGACTAATGTGTCGGATGAAAAAGAGGTACGCTATTCCGAACTTGAATCGTCTTGACGTTGTTAAATTGTCTGTAAACTGTCGTTCGACATATTTTTCCCTGTAATTATTAACGATTGTTTATGATTTACGTGCATATACTCTGAAAAAATAGCACTAGGGAGTTTTATCGACGGTATAATTTATTTTCTACTGTTTCTGAAAATACTGTTCGCGGTTAACTGTCTGTAACAGTATTTTGTTTGATATTAACTGCAATCAGTGTAATTATATGAACTTGAAATTTTAATTGAAAAATTGAATTTATTAGTAAATACCTTTAATTATATATATATATATTGAATATATTTAGAAATTTGAACACGGATATATATATATATATATATATCGATCATCAAAATGGTAGAAGAATTCTATACTAAACTATATAAAAGTGTATGTAATGAAAAAAACAAGGATAGTAAACATGCAAACTAATGTATTCCACTAGTACTTCCGGAAGAGGTCTCATATGCAATAAATAATATGAAAAATGGAAGAGCAGCAGAAAATGATTGATCAGTAGCAGAAATTTTTAAGCTGATAAGAAAATAAGCTGAAAAATTCTCGCCGATATATTCACATTGTGTATAGAAAAAAGAACTATTTCAAATAAATGGAACAAAGTCGCCGTAATTCTTCTACACAAGAAAGGAGATAGAGAGAATTTGAAAACTACCAGCCAGTTAGTCTACTGCGTACAATATATAAAATCTTTACAAAAATAACTTCAAAAAATCTACAAGCGCAGCTAGATTTTGTTCAACTAAGGGGACAAACAGGATTTCGAAGCGGATTTAATACAATTAATCACATTCAGGTAGTGAGCGAAGTAATTAGTCAGTCAATTGAATACCAAATACTAGTATGTTTTGAATTTTTGGACTATGAAAGGGCTTCCAACTCTATTACCACATCATGGATCATATCTGCATTGAAGAACCAGTGTATAGAGAACACATACATTAAGTTGCTAGATAACATCTATGAGAATTGAAAATTGACGGTGAAACTACAGGAAGAAACAAAAAAGATAAAAATCTAGGAAGGTATAAGACAAAGAGATTCAATTCCGCCGAAGTTATTTACTGCATACTTAGAAGAAGTATTCAAATCACTCAACTGGGAGGACAAAGAAATTGAAATAAAAGGCGAAATATTAATTCACCTCTGGTTTTCTTATGATATCGTTATCTTCGCAAGTACTTCGAAAGAGTTACAAAAGAGGACAGAAGAATTAAATGATTCCAGTCAAACAACTGACCTAAATATGAACCACACAAAAACAAATGTGTTTGTCTACCCGAAGAAAATTAAAATAAAAGGAACAGAAATAGAAGAAGTTACGAATTATGTCTATCCAGGCCAGCTTATCAACAAAGATAGATCATTCATTTAAGAAGTAAACAGAAGAATAAAAATGGGATGGATCTCATTTGGACTAAACGCCTCGATATTTTAAGTAAACAATACTACTGTATTTGAAGAAAAAAGTATCAATGTATACTACCAGTCCTTACTTTCGGCAGAGAAACATGGGTGCTTGACTCCAAAATCATTCAAAAACTCCAAACAATACAGAAAATCATGGAAATATGTGTGCTAGGAATAACAACAAGAGATAGTAAAAGAATAAAATGGATACAAAAACAAACATGAGTCACAGTTGTAATAAAAAGAGTAAAGAGTCTGAAATGAAAATAAGCAAGGCATGTTGTAAGAAGAGAAGACAACGATGAAAAACATAAATTATTAACTAGGAACCAAGGAATATAAAAAGACCAAGAGAGAGACCAACGAACATGTTGTATAAGGAAATTATTTTTTGGTTGGAACTCAGTGGAAAAGAGAGGAATTCAATAGTACAAAATGGAAAATCATGTAAGAGGCCTTTTATCTAGTAGTGGATTGACAGAGGCTGCTCCTGATATATATATATATATATATATATATATATATATCGCAATATTGATCACATTTTCACATATGATGAAAAGTTAATTCTCTACAACAATCAGAAATATTCATCACAGTAGCTAGACTAAGGGAAAACCACCAAAATAGTTTCCTAAACCGAGGTTTTATGAAAAAAAGATTATGGTCACTGTTTGCTGGTCGGGAAGTGACATCATTCACTACAACATTTTAAATCCTGGTGAAATAATATCAGCAAAAAAATATTTTCAGGAAATTAAAAAAATCCATTAGAAGTTGCATCGTTTACGCCCAGCATTAGTCAATCGAAGAGGACCAAATCATGACAACGCCGAACCACACGTTTCACAAATGACTAAAAAATTTAAATGAACTGGGTTATGAAACATTACCTCACCCACCTTATTCTCTGGACCCATCTCAGATTATCATTTTTTTAAACATTTGAGTAATTTCCTACGAGAGAAGGTTTTCAAAGATTAAGCTCCAACTCAAAGCGCTTTCGATGAATTCGTTAATTCCAGGATGCAAGAATTATATCTTATAGGAATAAACAAAAACTTGTTTTTGATTGCAAGAAATGTACGCAGGCATGGTCTTTAAATTGATTAATAAATATAGTTTTTAACTAATATATGCGTCTTTATACTCGATTCGTAAAAACCGTAATTGTTTTTGCACCAATTTAATATTTCAACAATTTTTTTAGGGAATAAAAGTACAGAAAAACATTGAAAGCATTATATTTTTACATAGTAAACATAATTGACAAATAAACTCATTAACAGTTGTCTTTAGAACAATTTCCATATTGATGACCTTGAAAGATAAATATACAGATTCGTCATTAACGATAAACGAACAACAAATTCTTATCTTTGAGATTCAACTAATGAACAATACTTACATGTCAGGAATGAATAAAAATTTAAAAATGTAATACATACTATTTATATATATATATATATATATATATATATATATATTAATAAGTATGTATATATTTATATTATTATAAAATCGATATGCACAATGTCAAATTCAAATTGCTATTCAATTTCATTTTCGATAAGCATCGTTTCGAACGTGTCACAAATACTGAATAGTCTGAAACCAACTACTGTATTTATGTGTGCGTGTGTATGAGAGTATATATACAAGACGACCAAATCGACGACCGGTTGCTGCCATTCTATTTAGTGAGCACATCGATGGCAACAATACGCGTGGTTCGGGTGACAGCATCATCACTTCGCGGTATGGGGGTTCAATTCGCGATTTGCGAATCGCAATTACACGCCATCGTGCTGCGTACGACCCGATACACTACTGTGCATCGCAACCAACCCTTTCGTTCAAACACTGCAATCAATGTCCGCCTCTTCCTCTTACTGGACTACTGTTACTGCTTCCACTGCCTCTACCTCACTGCTTCTGCTGCTCTACGGATCAAATTGAATGGCATTCTATAATATACAGAACTGTGTGCAGAGAAAGACACGCTCAAATACACATACATACTATGTACATACACATTCATACATATATATATATATATATATATATATATATATATATATATATATACATCATACATACATACAACCACACTTATCCTGCTTGTATGGAAATGCAAATAATGTGTGTACATGTATGTCGTGTTCATAAATGAATATGAAACGGTATTCGTCGCTTCAAATTTGACTGGTACAACATTTTTTTTTGCCTCATGATTGACACGAGAACGAAGGAAACTGACAGATTCGCACATGAAAAAAGAGATATATATATAGAAGTATTTGTTATATACGGTTTCAAAAAGCGATGACAATGGACATTGTCAACGTTTATTACATAGTTGATGTGTAAAGAAAAAAAATGTTTTGAAATTCACCTATCGTTTCAAAAAGAAATAACTTCACTGAAAATTAGGTATATTTAGTAAAAAGTGTCTCACTAAGCAATCACGAATCTCATGTTTGTACTGCAGTTATCTACTAAATTGAATACATAAAAAATAATTCTAAAAATGTGTAATCAATAAATAAATATAAATATTCAAAAATATATAACTGTTTAATGTTACTTTTTAAAATTTATCTTTAAAATTTCATAATAACTAGACTCAAAGTAAACAATTTTGTGGATACTACCACAAATGAATATTTTTCTCACAAAGTACAAACAATCTTTCTGATCAACATGTTTAATAAATTGTAATTGATAATTTTCGATTGTCGATTTTGTGGATTTTGATGATTATACAATCATTTACAAACCATCAAAGAACAGAAACATTTAAAAAAAATCAATTGCGAAACTTGACAACTTAACATACAAGTTAATTTTAAAATTTCGGTCAAAAGATAATCATTTTTTTTATTAAATAAATTGATAACTAGTGCATAATAAAAGAAAATATATATTTCCAGTGACGTAGCAAGTGGATTTTACATTGGAGGAATACAAGGTTTTAAAAATTAATAATTTGTCACAAATCGGCAACAAAAGTTAGAAAAATCTATGTCTCTATATATTAGTTATTTTTTATAACTTTTTAAAATTATCTGCAACGCAGATATGTATTTGTTTTATTTTCAATAGAAGACATGTTGCTAAAAATATTTTGTTTATTTACATACATAGTATATGGAAAACCAAAAATTTAATTGAGTATGATACAACTTAAAACACGGTACATAAACCTATATTGCAATTTCTGCAACAGTATCTAGTTTTTTTCCTTTCTTACCGTA
This sequence comes from Acanthacorydalis orientalis, assembly GCA_034766995.1. NCBI lineage: Eukaryota > Metazoa > Arthropoda > Insecta > Megaloptera > Corydalidae > Acanthacorydalis > Acanthacorydalis orientalis. Next base: position 5,771,869 of record CM068321.1, on the reverse strand, counting down.
TTCATTTCTTTTGCTACAACAAAGAGCACAGAAGAATGCATTTTTATAGTACTTCTTTTCCCTCTTCCTAGTTTTTGGGTAGCCATGGAGGTGTTGGTCTAGCCGATCAACACCTCCCATTGCGTCATTAAAGTCTACAACTAATTTGTGTTTTGTTATAATATTTCCATCTCTGTCTCTTTTTGGTTGCTTGCATTCCTGTGTTATGTATAGTAGAAAAAAGACAAACGTCTCTTATCTTTCCATTTCATGAGCATAACTTTTCCCCTTTTATATGGAACGATTTCACATTTATTCAACTTTTTTTCTGAATTTCCATGGAAACTTCTTTGCGATTTAGTCGCATGGTCCTATATAAATTCATCTTATTTTTGACTAGGAAGTTAGCTAGTTGAGGAGAGGTGTAAACATTATCAGTGGTTAGACAGTAACCCATATTCAATAATTGCTCAAGCAAAGATAAAACAATTTTGAATGTCATTGCCAAATACTTATGTGCTGCTGATAAGAGTACCTTTTTCTGTGTATAATATACATGAATATAAACTGCCTGATTTTTACTAACGGAGAGAGTAAAATTTAATGCCAAATTGAGCCCTTTTTAATGGAATATATTGCATCTAGCTTAAGCGAACTTTGTATATTATATATATATATATAAACTGAACGAGTTGATAAAAATTTATTTAGTAAAAACAACGGTTGCCCGTGTGACACCCGAGCGCGTGCAAAATTGCCAGTAAGCAGCACTCGCTTCTGACATGGGTATGTACATTAACTGGTTAATATTCAGCTAGTGTCAGATCCGTATTATTAAATTCTTGTTTTAAACTTAAAATTAATGAATTTATATTAACGCTTAACGGTCCAGAAGTATTTTAAGTTTTCTTACCGCTGGGTCTAAGCAATTTTTTATACGAAGAAAAATTATCCAAAAGGATTTTTATATTAGGTATAAAGAAAAAAATATTTATTTTAATGAAAATATAGATAACGAATGGAAATAAATTAACTAAAAGGAATCGACGTAGCACTTAACGTGTTATATGAAAATATAATAACAATGATGAAAATAATAAAATTATTTTTGCCACAATCTTCTGACACGAAATTGACATTAAAATCCCCACTGAGAATCATTGAAAGTTTATCCTCTGCTTTGTCAAGGAACGCTGGACTTCCATGAGAGTATGGTAGTAATGAACGGTCTATAAACTAGATTTTATCATCCATTTGATTCGGAGAAATGTAAATGGCTACAATTACAATTGTTTTTCTATTTTCTATTTTACACTCAGCAACGCAGAATTCAGCAACTGTTGTTTGCATAGTATATAATTGTTACACACCAATTTTTGCAACAGTTATATCTATAAACGGAATGACAATATTAATTGAACCATCGCTTTCTTCTGTCGTCTTCTCATGTGCCATCCTCTCTCCCTACCCTTCCACTCCACGTAGAAATAACTTCTGTAACATTTTTTCGTCTCGAGCTTAAAAATGTACTCTTAACGTGGCGAAAGAAGTTACACCTCAAAAAATTTAATGAACAAACATAAGATGGCATTAGAACCAGATTAATATTCAGATGACTAAGAGATTAAATGTATAGAAAAAAGCAGTATATACATAAAAAATCGGAAATATTCTCTGTTCACTATTAAATTCATTGTTTAACTATACAAAATATTTTTTGTGAGTCAGTTATAAATACTAAGAAGATATTGATTAGCATTTTTCATAATGACCCTAAATACATTATTAATTGCCCTAAACAAAGAAGATCTTTGCGCTGAAATATGCGGTTCCGTCTTTATCCTAATCGTCTTAAATTAAATTTGAATCTGTGAATCTTAAATTTAAATTTGAACTACATTCCAATCCTACTAAATAATATCGTAATGTAGAATAAAAAATAAAAAGAAGATGTAACTAAGACAAAATAAATTGAATACTCAGTCAATAATCAGAATATACATTATACATATATACAGCGTAGGATTTAGACAGAGCCAACTATATATATATATATATATATATATATATATATATATATATATATATATGTTATATGGGCCACTGCACTGGGCGATAATTTTTTTAAAGCTGTAAATTTTATTTTCAATCATAATTTCAATTTACAGATAACTCAAATGTAAAATGAAAAATTAAATTTAAAAATGTTTGTAGTTCAAATTTTGTGTTTGTAATTTATGTATAACAGAACTTTATAATTTGCATTTTTTTTTTAAAAAAAATAAGTAAATAGAAAATTTTGAAGAAGTTTTAGTTATCATTAGATTTTTTTATTGAAATGTTCTCGAAATTGCAGTCACAGATTAATTACAGTCACAGATAAATTTATTTGGACAAATTTGGAATGAGGCATTTAATTCGTAGCCCAAGGGCGGCACCTAGTGCAAATTCGGCCCTACATATAGAAATAATAATAGTTTTCAGCATTTCGCTTACATTCTCTTCCATAAATGCTTCTTCAACAGCCTTACAAGTAGAAAAAATATGATTCTATTTAAAAACGTCTTATGATTGATTATTAATCCTCTTGAATGTTGCTTCTGTGCATTTTAATCTTTTTTTTCTGTACTTTAGCGCTCTGAAGATAATGTTTCATCATCGAAATGGGTATTATAAACAATCAAAAATATTGTTTATAAGTAATCAAATATGAATCATTTGTCAGTCATTTTTTATGGTTTGAGAAAGAATAAAGTTTCATTTTCTAAAATAAAATTCAACTATTTTACAAAACGCTTCTACACACCATCTTTTATCAAGAGACACCTCTGTATAATGAATGTAATATATATATATATATATATATATATATATATATATATATATATATATATAAAATATGTGTGTGTGTTTGTGTGTTTGTGTATTATGTAAATAAATAATACACAATTTCATGTGATCAATAACACCAAATAAATCACAACGAACATTCTTAAATCTTTTAACCTTCTGAGCACATTACAAAACGTTTAAAACTTATTGCTTATAATCGGCTTAAGTATTTATTTAAGTGAAAGAAAAATAAACAAACAAATCGAAATTTACAGCCTGCCTTAAAAAGTAAATATCGCTTCATTCCAAGGTGGAACTACAGTAATTACTTTTTGAAATTGTGAAGCGGCCCTGTTTGACTAATAAATGATAGACATGATTTATATAAGAGAAATAAACGCCCCATAAAAAAGATTCAAACGTAGTTCCTTTTTATTTTCAGAGCACGCAGTAAGTTTTTGTTTAGAAGATGGCATTTTATGCCCTGTTAATAACGACGAAAATGTTTAAATACTCTTTCTGTTCGGATATAAAAATGTTCGCGTTTTATACATAGAATCCATAACATGTGTTGTATATATTCCTTATACATACACAATTGTTTGTATGTGTATATATATATATATATATATATATATATATATATATATATATACATGATTCATTTATTATAAAAGGAAATAAAGACAAAAAAAGGCAGAGAAGATAAATGCATTAGATTTAATAACGTTTGTAGTATATGTGCTGTTAAATTAGAGAACACAAGCAGAAAAGATTAAGATTGGGTAAGGGGATTCATGTCAAGAGCACATTAGGTGTACTAATCAAGAATGGCGGTTAAGCAAGGGTCGAATATACATTCCTATATATTTATATATATATATATATATATTCTTTCAAACATTTGTACATATTTAACATCAAAACTCATTTTTAAGTAAATTAGATTTAGTACAAAACAGTTAATCAATAACACATATTCTCTTTTTTCTCTTTACATAAATGGATATATATATATATATATATATATATATATATATATGCATATACATATATATATATATACACACACATATATATATATATATATACACACATACATACAAATCCTCACCGTCCTCTACGATTACCAATGACAATATCCAGAGACATTTCTGCAACAGCTTGTTTTTCGTTGCGTGGCAAACTTTTATAAAGTTCCACACTCACATATCTTATTCACTTTTTCTGCGAGCTGAGAATATCGAAAAGTTTCATGAGCTGTTTGTTCGTTTCTATATATTTTTTTGTCTACGAAATGTGTCCGTTTATGTTATATATTTTTTTTGTTTCGATGTTGATCTTTCATGCTATTTTTTTCGTCGCTGCGAATTTATTCGGTCGTGTGTATTTAGGAAAAATAGCAAAAGTTTTTGTTTAACGTTCAGTATAAACAACAGACGTGTACATTTGCATACATTTATGTCCTGTCTTATTTATAACTTATCTTTAGTGTGTATATATATATATATATATATATATATATATATATATATATATATATACATATGTTTATGCGTGTGTGTACTTTTTTCAGTCTCCACTTAAAATTCGTTTTAATTTCAAGGCATTAGTTAATATTTAGAGCAAATTATTGAGAATTTCTTACGTTTCACTCTTGACAGAGACGAATGATTATCAATTAAAACATTAAATTTATATTTTTTCATTGAATAATATTCTGTCAAATTGTGAAATAAAAATAAAATTATGTTTTGTATAAAAATGATTATAATAGATTTTATAATTATATTTGTAGTATACGTTTATGGTAGCTAGATTGGATAGTCAACACTTACTGTATTTAATTAGTCGAAGTGCAATGATATGGAACTGAATCCACTGAACAGTATTTTTATAAAATTCTCTAACAGATAAAAATGTATTTTTTCCCTAATCTATCAATGGAATCTTGTCTAGTAATTCTCATTAATACCACGAGAAATACCAATTTGTGTTAAAAAATTATAATATTATAAACTATTTGTAACTCCGAGAAAGTATTGAATACAAAAAAATACTTCAACTCGAAATGATCAATTACTGAGTAATTTATTCTTAGAAATTCAAGTTGCTTCCATTCGCAATTTAAAACCTAAATTTGTCTCTACAAATATTAATTCTAAAACTGTTGAAAATCTTATAAATAAATAAAAAACACTAACACAAAAAATAAAACCTTGTGTTCAGTGTGCCAAAGAATGACGAAATTTGATACTAGAATATTATTACCACATTACATTTTCTGATTTTTTTTAATTTATTAGGTGTAAAAATTATTTTTTTGCCTTTAAATTAACTCAATCATAACTTTATTTTAAATTAAAATATTTTCTCGTCGTTCAGTGAATTTAAAATGCCAACCTGAACATTTAAAAATATTATATATCTTGTCCAACTAGTTGGCATAACCTCACAAAACAGTAATAAACATGATAGCGTTTGAAAAGCTAGATATTAAGCATTGGATACTTTTCGCATTTCAGTTAAAAAAATGCTACCAAAGCAGTGAAAATGATTTTATCATCTTTTGGGGAAGATTTTGTGATGCAAAAAACATGTAAAGAACTCTAAAACAGTAAAATAGTTCCAAAAAGTATTACATTATCGATTGAAAGCCTCCATCTTTTTTTCGGCAAGGCATTCATTAATTACCCAATAGATAGAGGAACGTTGTACTTATGTACAACGTAATGGGTGATATTTTGAGGATTGAAATATATTCTATTTTTCTATAAACATTAATTTTATATAAAAGGCATCGAATTAATTTGTATACCTAACAATAATGAAGTAATAAAAAATATTAAAATAATTTATTAGTTTTTTTCATTTGTAACAGTGGTCATAATGAGTGGCAATGGTGGTTATGTGTGGCAATTACAATTAAACAAATAAACATGTATTCTATTTTTCCGTAAACATTTATTTTCTATAAAAAAAATGTTAAAATTCCTTTATACACCTAATATTTTTTTATTAATTATAATTTAATCTAGTTAGTCTTCATGAGAAATGATTAAATAGATAGTATAATAATAAACGATATCATAAAAATTTAATTTGTCCTGCACCAAAATATAGCAATATTCTTAGAAATGCATCATACATAACGAAATTAACTCCTTAAAATCTTAATTGAAGATTATAATAAATTCAAATTAAATGTAAAGAAATAATAACTGATAATGAATATTTAAATTTAAAAACATTAAAAAATAAAATTTAATTTTTCAGGACAATTTAACTTTTTGTCATAAAACATTACCTATAAATAAACATCTTATCTTATTATCTATAATATTAATATTTACTTGTAACATCACTGAACAACTAATGATTTTTTAATATTTAACAATATTTCGGAATAATACCAAGAATAAAACTTTGTAGTCCAGACTACAACCAAATAGAAAAACTTGAATTTGACTAAAAAAATACGTGAGAAAAAATAGTCGTCAACAAACTTGAGAAAATTTCAAAAATGTATAATTTACCATTATAAAAATTTGAGACTGTCATCAAAAAGCAGTCTGTTATATAAAGATATTAATATAATAACAAAATACATATAAAACAATATAAACATATAAAACAATATAATAACATTAAAGAAGTGGTAGCAATCTTGAATGTTTTATTATTTTATTATAGTTTTACACTAATTCAAAACAATTATCTATCTAAAAATTTGAAAAGATCACATATCAAAATACTAGTAAAGTGTGTCAAATGTATATTTTAAGAGATATAAATATGATTGATTATCAATTTGTACTACAAGGATCTTATGTTGAAAAGTGTAAAGTGTACATTATTCTATTAACTTAATTTTATCAATAGACCTAAAAGAAAAAACAAAACTGTAAAAAAATTTACAGGAATTTTTTTCTCCAAAGAAATCAAAAATAATAAATCCGTATTATTTAATTATTTATTTTTTGTTTTAATAGTAATATAAGGTTGGTAAGCAAATAATATCGGTTTTTGTTTTCTGAATTTTAACTTTATTTTTTTCAATTAAAGTATCATTTCGTCATGTTCATGTTAGTATCATTTTAAATTGCATTTTTCGGCCTGTATTTTGGAGACATCAACTTTCATTTTATTATTAATTTTGCTTTAAATTGAGCTATTGAATTAAAGATGAAAAAGAAACAAAGAAAAGCATTTTTTGTATAAGTTTAAAACAAGTCGTAGAACAGCAGAAATTACTCAAGAAACCAAACAATACTTTTAGTGTGGGTACTGTTAAAGAACGTGCGGTCCAATGATGATTCCAAAAATGTCGTGCTGGGGACGCGAGCTTGAAGATGAAGAAGTTCGCTGGCATCCTTCTTCAGTTCATAACGACTAACTGAAGGCGTTAGTTGAATCAAAACTACGCACAACAATTTGGGAACTTGCACAAATTTAGATGTTAGTCATTAAACAGTTCTAGACCACTTATAACAGCTAGGAAAATCAAATCTATATGAATTTGAAGGTCATAAATCGCAAATATTTTTCTACCAACCGAATACATACCATTTCATTGTAGATATATATGTATTAAATGTGAAAATTAAATTGGTACATTTAAATTCAATCAATTGTAAAAGTTTCAAATTAAAATATTTTCTCGTCGTTTTAGAATTATTAAGTGCCAATCTTAACATTTAAAAACAGTATCGATCTTGACCAAACAACCAGCATATCCTCGCAAAAGAGACGTGAACTCGGTGACATCCGAAAAGCAACCGATTAGGACAAGCGATTCGTCAGTTAGCTGGCAGATAGACCAAATTTATACCAAATAATGACAGATATTTTAAAAATTGAAATGTATTCCATATTTCCATAAATTTATTTCATTATCTATAAAAAAGGTACCGAATTAATTTATACGCCTAATAATTTTCTGGAAAATAGTCACGAAATTATGAAATTGTTTGATATTATTAACTTTTATACATAGATAGAATTCCAATAAAAATCAAGATTTATTTATAAGACTAGTATTGTATATCTTCATAACAGAACGAAGTGACATCTTACAAATAACCCAAAACTTTCATGAGTCAAGATTTGAATCCCTATATCTTGACACATCTGTTCATTTACTTTATCTTTGTGTTTGTTTCTCGCAAGTTATTTCTGTAGTTCTAATATTTCATTTGCTTTTCTCTTTTCTTGTTTGAAAAGAATACAAAAGTCTTAACAATATTTATTCTATTGAATGATTGTTTTTTTAAAAAAATAGATTAAAAATCTACTTTGAGAAAATACTATACTTTATCTATAAATCTTTTATCCTCAATAATAAACCATCAAGACAAGAATTTTCCACTAAAATAAATTACTTACATAATTACAATGTAGTATTTATAGCTATCCAATAAACTATTTTCTGCATTTCACGTGTTGAAAATTCTCATATACATATATATATATATATATATATATATATATATATATATATATACTTATATATATATACATATATATATACTTATGTATATATATATATATATATATATATATATACAGTACCGCTCATAAGTATTCAGGTACTTCTCTTTCTATAAACCAATGTCCTATATCTCGGATATAAATAATTTATATATTTAATTTTTTAACATATATATTGACTGTAATGTTAAAATACCGATTATAGAGAAGAAAAGCATAAAAACTTATTTTTTATTTAAATATTAGACTCATCAATGTGACCACCCTTATTTTTGTTGATAACTTGTCATATGTGAAGCATTTTCTTAATAAGTTTTTCCAATTTTTCTGGCTTTATTTTTCTGGCTTTATTTTTCTCTATTCTTCCTGTAACATTGAAATTGCCTGATGTTATACACGTCTTTCGAATATTTCGATCAAGCTCATTCCACAAGAGTTCTAAGAGATAAGATTGACATCGGGTGTCAGAGGAGGCTAAACCATTATTATAAGATTTTTCTTTATTTTCATTTCCTTCAAGGTTATACACAATTTGGATGTGTATTTGGGATCCTTTTCCTGTTGAAAAACGAATCCTTTCCCAACAATCCTTGCTCCAAAACATGCTTCTTCAATGTATCCTTGTAGCGCTCTTTGTCTAGTTTCCTTCGATTTTAACAAGATCCCTTAAACCCGCAAATCATCCACATACTATCATAGATCCCCAATCAAGTTTAACGGTTGGACTTAGACATTGATTTGACACCTGTTCTCCATCTGTTCTGTGGATAAAGAAGACATGTCTGCTTGAACCATAAACTTCAAATTTTGATTCGTCGCTCTATAGAACTATTTCCAATCAGTGGTGATCCAGTTTTCGTGTTGTATTGTCTATTCAAGCCTTTTCTTGATATTTATTTTCTTGATAAGTAAGGATTTTCTTACAATGATCCTTCCATTCAACCCAGCCTTATGTAACCTTCTTTTAACAGTTGATACACTGAGAGGCTTTTATCGAATGTCGTTAACTTGTACCATTATTTCTGGTGCTGTTATGTGTCGATTACGTTTGCTGATTGTCACTAATTTGCAATCTTTTGACGTTGTTGTTGTTCTTAGACACCCGGTTCATTTTTTGTTTACAATACTCTTACAATCTTTATATTGTTTAACTATGAATTTCCTTCACTTAAGCTATTTCAATAAAAATCAGAAGCAAAATTCCAATCTTCAATTATTTTAAATTCTGCTCTTATTTTTATGTTAGTACTTTATTCTGACAAGCTTAAATGATTGCAAACTACATAGCAAAACTAGCAAGTATTTCTCCTGCCATAAAATCTACAATAATACATTAATTACCTAGAAAAACTTAAACAATATCAGCTCTTTACTTCACTGATGAAATTTCCCGGCACTCCATCTTTATGAAAAGTCTCGTTTTATTCAATTTCCTATGTTTCCAATAATTAATTTACTATTTAAATAATGTAGAATGCTTTACAAACAATAATTAAACATATTAGTAAGACACATAAGTTGAACCGAATTATCCTAATTTATTGGGGTGCCTGAATATTTATGCGCGGTAGTGTATGTATAATATATATATATATATATATATATATATATATATATATATATATATATATATATATATATATATATATATATATATATATATATACACATACATATATATGTGTGTGTGTGTGTGTGTGTATGACCTTCAATCATCAAAACAACATTCTTGTTCGTGGTGAATTGAAAGCGGTCCTTAAACCGTGTGAATTGTTATATTCATTCATCGTTTCAAGTTATGCAATAAGAAACATCGTTTTCACCATAGGTGGTCTTTTCTTTGATTCACGTTAAACGATTGTCCTCTCATCCCTACGCCACGCACGTTTAGAAATCCTGCTTAGCGCGCAGCTATCCAACACTTCCGTTTTGCATATATATGTACGCGATTAATACAAGTACTTCTATTTATATATTATATTTTTATATATTCTTTGTTAGAATACAATACGTTGAAGAGGAAAAGAATTGTACGTAAACGTATTCGCAGCTGTGCCAATAATTAGTGTATTTATTGTGGGTTGCATGTATGAAAGAATCTTATCTCGATTATATTTATTAAAAATCTGGACAGTGTCAAGTGGTGAGTTTTATGAAAGAGGGACGTGAAATTTGCATTTAAGTTGTTCAACGTATGTCGATACAAAAGTACTTAAAATGTTTTAATACGTATGAATACTATATGCTTTTAAATACATATTTTATAGATATGTGAGTATGAACGTGTTTACTTACCTTCTTATTATGTACATAAATAATATTATTTAAGTGCTACAAGTACACTGATATTTAACTATCATAAATATGTGAGAAAAGATTGCATTCATAGATAATACTTAAATCTTGAAATATTTTTTTTATTTGCACTTTTTATCATTTCCAAACAAAAACTTGTTTTTATGACAGATAATATACACACAAAAACAAGTTTATATTTATATATATATATAGTATGTACTTAAAGTCATTAAAAATCATTAGTTCAATTTAAAAAGGAAGCGACTAATAAAAAGACGATAATATTTTTTGTCGAAAAGAAAGGAAACTATTTTAAGTGTATATTCTTAGATTTTTTATTACATATTCGATACAGCTCATCTACTCTACACATATGTTCATTCACTCCACCGTATTCTCATAAACATAAAATGATAATTGGTGTCAGCTGTTCTTCGCTTATATTCATGCAAATTTCGTGCATTTTAAATGTCAGACCGCGATTGAAATTTATTAGATGTTATCCGTCGTTGATTGCTACATAAAAAATATTCTTAATGTGTAACCTTTTGTAACAGATAATTTAATATTACGGTTCAAAATGTCTGAAGCACTGTAATAATTTTTAAGTATTTAAAAGTAGTCTAGTATACATTAAAAATAGTTCTAAACATAATGTTAGGTTTGTACAAAAATAATTGCGATTTTTGTCATTTTAAGTTGGATACCGATTTTTCTAGTTATTTTTTATTATAATCATGTAATACATCATTGTAAATAATGAAGTTAGCACTACTGATTTCAGATTATATCTATTGTTTTCATTTTTTAGTATTATTGGATATAACCTCTTAAATTAGTCGTGGAAAAATGCAAATTCACGTGATTTTGTTGTATGAATTTACATTGTGACGTAAAGTAACAAACTGCTCGAAATATCAAATTTATTTTTGGTGAAGAGTCAATTAGTGAACGTACAGCTTAACACTGGTTCCAACAATTTCATAATTAAAATGAAAACTTTGATGATTAGGAGGATCGTGGACGTCCTTCAGATGTCGACCCACGTATAACAACTTGAGAGGTGGCAGAAAAACTCACTGTTGATCATTCAACAGTTGACATTTGAACCTAATTGGAAAAACAAAAAAGTTAGGTAAATGGGTGCCGTATGAACTAAACGAACATCAAGCGATTCGGATATGAGGAGTCTGCTATACGTTTCTTTTGCATAACAAAAATGATCCCTTTCTTGATCGAATTATCACATGTGATGAAAAATGTATTCTCTACAACAATCAGAAACGTTTATCACAGTGACTAGACAGAGGAAAAACACCAACACAGTTTCCTTAACTGAAGCTTCATGAAAAACAGGTTACGGTCACTTTTTGAAGGTCGGCAAGTGGAATCGTTCTCTACAACTTTTTTTTAATTCTGGTGAAACTATAACAGCAGAAAAATATTGGCAGAAAACCACCCGTTTTGAACTCTTACAAAAAAATGCTCTTATTTGCTTCTTTTCTATCTTTAATTCATTAGCATAATTTGAAGCAAAATTAACAATAAAACCAAAGTCGATGTTACCAAAATACAGACCGAAAAATAAATTTTAAAATGATATTAACATGTACACGATGAAATGGCACTTTCATTGAAGATAATTAAGGTTAGAATTCAGAAAAAAAAACGCAACTATTTTCCTACCAATCTAATATTTACTAAGTCTAACACTTTCTAAATCTCTGTCGGTTGAAAGTCTATTTTTAAATAATTATTTAAAACAGTCAGTAAGATAATTATTAAATAATAAAAAATAGAACTTAATGGTCACTAAAAGTTACCACAAGTTATACGTTTAACAACTAAAGAGAATTTCAATGAAAATATGCTGACCTAAATCATGTACAAAAAATACTCGAAAATACAAAATCAGATACTGAAATTTCTTCACATGTCGCGTTTAAGTGTGCGATAAGGAACGAACGAACCGTCGCACATTTGATTGAAACGTAATGGAATCGTAACAAAACGCTATTCTTTCGAGAGTCCACTACAAAATTCAAGAGTTAAAATATCTTTAACTACTTCTTCAGTTCGGGCAAATGCATCCGAATCGAAGGGCTGTTCTATTCTGAAGAGGTTTCGAAAGGTTGGGAGAATTTGGTTTCGATATATGTGTGTTTGTGCGTGTGTGTGTATGTATGTTCCCTTTACATGGTTCTCTAATAAAAATCCATCCGTACTTAGATTTCTAACAAATAGTATCCGATAATTTGATTTAGTTTGAGTGAAGTTTAAAAAAGAATATGTATTTGTTTAAATAAAAAATGTCTTTTTTACACAATTTGTTATTTTAAACTTGTTTTGTTTCTTTTTTTAAAAAATCTACATATTTTCAGTTGTACACTGTTAATTAGTTTATAAAAATAACATATAATTAATAATCAAAAATGAGACATTAACAAATATAAAAAAAATTTTCATATGAAAACATAAACTCAATTTTAATATAATTAAAACACAATTGCAAAAAGAACATTCAAATGTATTAAAAGGCAATTACTAGCAAACCCATTTCTATTTGCAGTTTCATAGCTTATGTAAACATCTTTTTTTCTAGAAATATTGTATCTTTGTTGAAAGAAATTTGATCATTCATTGTTATTCAATCATTTTTCTTATTTGAATTGTTGTATTATTTAGTGTGCTAGCCGCTACGAGACGAAAGATTTCTTATTAGACAATCCTCAGAAGCCAAAATTTTTTTGTTTATGTTGAAAATTTAGAAAAGAGAAAATGTTTGGAAGGTGAGAAATTAACATTATAGACATTTTTCTTATAAATCAGATGATTACACACCTTGTATGTCATTGGCTCTTCAGCATTTTTTATATTACGAAGAACCTATGACACACCATGTGTGTCGTACATATAAAAAATAAAAAAACATAAAATGGAAAAAACATTCATTTCCAAAATACTAAATAAATATAAAAACAGCATTATATATTCATCAATAAAAATTAAAGGATAACCCATCAATAAAAAGAAGTAATAAGTACTTATAACATTTACATCATAAAAAAAACTTTTTTTGTTCGTGGTAATCCTTATTTATTAATCCTTATTATTAATCCTTTTCTGTTCGTGGTAATCATACGGATCACCTCCTTTTAATAACTTTTGGAGACCTGGTTCGCTTTCAAAAACATTTTTTTCTAAATCACTGCCATATGTCCATCCTTCCATATCTTCAATATGTTTCAAAGATTCAGCTGTATTTTGAATTTCAAATCCATTTTCACTTTCATCATCACTTTCGTAATAAGTTTCTTCACTTGTTTCACTAAATTCATTATCGCTTATTTTGAAATTTATATTTATACCGTCCTCACATTCAATATCAGTCCTCACTTCAATATCATTTTTTTCTATTACTTTAAAACAAAAAAATCATCACTTTCATCAGAATTGTTCATTTTTGCACTCCCGACCGTTCTGATCATGAGTTACTCATTTTTAGGTCTTAGCTTGAAACCACTACAACTTTTTTTTACACACCTTTAACTTTTACATTATTTCAAAACGCCTTATCTCCACGGCTAGTTCTTTGCCTAACTGATAATATAAATTCATGTTCATGACACACGGTGTGTCATTTGTCTTTTTGTCTATATTGCATTACACACCCGGTGTGTGATGTGTCTCGAATTAGTTAGTTTGAATCAATTATTCTCAAAAGTGTGAAATGGTCAAATATATCTATACGAGATCATATACATACACACGCACATACAGTCACACATACACACACACATATATATATATATATTTATATATATGTGTGTGTGTGTGTGTGTGTTTGTATGTATATGTACTCGTATAGTTATATTTGACCATTGACTATATATATATATATATATATATATATATATATATACCTTTGAAACTAATGCTTCTATCACTATGAATTTATCACTACAAAATATACAACATATTACCCTATATAACCCCTACATAATAAAGGAAATTATTCATTTATTACTGTAATTTAGTTAACTATTAGTCAGATGATAATACAGCTATAATTCAGTTCTGACATGATGACTATACTCATTTTTAAGAATGAATTCTTTTTTCAACAACACCAAAAAAAAACATTTTTTTTAAAAAAAAGTGTTCCTCATAGTGCTATGAAAGTGCATATAAGCAACAATCAAAAATAATAATTTATTGAACATTTTTAATCAGAAATTTTTTTTATTGTTTTATGAGAGAAAAAAGACTTAATTTGTAAAAATATTACAACTATTAGATCTTCAAATTAATTCGATGTTTTTTTTACAGAAAATAAATGTTGATTTACGGAAAAATAGAATACATTTAAATCTTCAAAATATCCTCCATTATTTTATATAACTTTGCTCCATCTATTGTCTAGCTGACAATCCCTTGTCAAAAAAATATGGTGGTTTTGAGTAGATCAATGCATTTTCGGATCTCCTTCACCATTTCAAAATTGGTATCAACCAGGTAATGCTGAAGTGACCAAAACTGGTGATACTCTAACAGGGGTTGGTGCAGTGAATGCGATGCTTAAAGGAGAGATTCCCATCCCAACAAACAAATAACGTCTTTGATCCCTTTCTCAACGTGCAGCCGAGCATTATCGTATTGCAAAATGACTTTTCTTGTTCCCTCGCCAATGAATGGTCTTATTCTCTCTAATTCGTCACCCAAACGGATGATATGTTGTTAGTAATACTCTGAATATACAGTCGGACCAGGTTTGAGCAATTCATAATACATCACACC
The DNA here is from genome assembly GCA_034766995.1 of Acanthacorydalis orientalis. Classification (NCBI taxonomy): domain Eukaryota; kingdom Metazoa; phylum Arthropoda; class Insecta; order Megaloptera; family Corydalidae; genus Acanthacorydalis; species Acanthacorydalis orientalis. Next base: position 5,756,473 of record CM068321.1, on the reverse strand, counting down.
CTTAATGTCCCATCAAATACACAATAACACTTTTTGTCTTGAATATTTCGTTTTAGAGTCAATGTCGATGATTCACCGGATGTAATCCATGATTTTTGGCGCTTTTAATTGTCGTACAAAACCCATTTTTGATCCTTGATAATAATTTTATACAAAAAATGCTTTTTTTGTAACCTCATGAGAGAAGACACAGCCGTATCGCTTCTTCTTTCTTTATTTTCCGAGCTAATCTCATGTGGAAATCATTAGCCTGGCACCTGAAATTTTCCCAGTCGATGTAATGATAACAGGAAATGCTTGTTGGTTACTCCAATCTGTTGAGAGAATTCTTATCCATTCTGAGCGGAGTTTTCATCTAACAGCTACTCATGCTCCTTGTCTTGAAATTTTTTCGTTTGCCCAGGACGTTCTCGGACGGACAGATCAAAATCATCACTCCGAAACCTTTGAAATATTGTTTTGCATATTTTAAGCGCCGCAATACCTTACCCCAAAACTCAACAAATCATTCCCATGATTTCGGCATATTTTTTTTCATCTGAAATGCAAAAAGTATGTAATGCCTAATATGATATTTTTCGGACACCATCATGTTCACTACTATTCTGTAATTTTATACCAACCGCTTAGCTAAGATATATAGTGTTTTTAAATATTAAGGTTGGCACTTCAAAATCCTAAGATGACGTGAAATCATTTTAATTTAGAACAGTTATAATTTATTCAATTGTAAGGCACCGAAGTAATTTGTACGCCTTTTATTTATTTATTTATTGTAAAACTGGCACAGAATAAGTATTTATATCAAAGTCTGTATATTACGATTATAAATGAGATTATATTTATGTAAAATGTGTTTCTTGAGACATCGTTAAAATCTGACACAATTTAATTTAAGTTCCTGTAAAAAAAGATACAAAAACATTTTTTTTCACATTTTCAATACATTACAGTAGACTTCATTATTAAATAGTCTTTGTCCAAAATCAAATAAAAGATTCTAATTTGCCACTCTAGAAAGTTAAACATAAACTTGTACGAGGTTAGAGTGATAAGTACCAGTTTTTGACAAGAAAACACACTTTTTGAGCCAAATTCTTTTTTTATCTTTCAATGTTATCTCATTTTAACTCGATGCACTTAGTGCAATTCAATTCCATTTTTTTTTTAATCACTTTCGAGTAATACGGTTTATCAAAATCTGCAAAATAAACATTTACAGCAATGATGACTTCGGAATTTGATGCAAATCTTTTACCTCCGAGCCATTTGTTCAAGTTTGAGAACAGGAAAAAGTTGCATGGTGCCAAATCTGGAGAAAATGGTGGATTTAGAAGCAAGTTGTAGTGCAATTCATGCAATTTTACCATAGCAATTATTGATTTGTGTAACGGTGTATTGTTTTGATGGAAAAGCAATTTTTTCTTTGCCAAATGAGAACGTTTTTTCTTTCATCATTCAACTGGTCCAATAATGATGCATAGTAGGCTCCTGTTATTATTTTCCCTTTTTGAAGATAGTCGATTATCAATGTTCTATGAGCCTTCCAGAAAACAGTCGTCATAACCTTTCCAGCTGATGCATGACTTTTACCTTCTTCGGTGCACGTTCGCCAGAAGAAGTACATTGTTTTGACTGTTCTTGCGTTTCAGGTGTATGGTGATGGATCCATGTTTCATCAACGGTTATTTATCGACGCAAAAGACCACGTCGATTACGTTTAAGCATCATTAAACATTCCTTTGAAATGTTCAATCGAATTCGTTTTTGGTCGATTGTGGGCAAACGCGGCATTCATCTGGCGGATAGCTTTTTCATATGCAAATTTTCGTGTAAGATGTACCATACACGTTCATCTAAAATATCTACTATCTCAACTATCACATGCAGTTTAATCCTACGATCATTTAAAACAATGTCATGGATTTTTCCAATCATCTTTTCAGTAGTCAACTCAATTGTACGACCTGGACGTTCTTCATCACAAACGCTGGTACGACCACATTTAAATTCATTGAACGAATATCTGAGGGCTGTCATCGAAGGTGCAAAGTCCCCGTAGACAGCGTGTATCTTTTCTTTAATTTCTCCACACGTTTTTCCATCCAAAAACAGAAATCTTATCACTGACCGATAGAGATTGTTTTCCATAATTAACAAAGAACAATAGTTGTTCACTTTGAATGACTATCGAAAGTAAGCTAATTAACGTATTGTGTTCAAACTTTGACAGCAGTAGTTTGAAATATAACGCTGTTAAAACATTTTGCAGTTTAATATCGGTGGACCAGCTCTTATCAAACGCGGGTAATTATCGCTCTACCCTCGTAACTTGATAGGTAGTAGAAAACAGAGTTCTAAATATAATCATAAATATCACTATATTCAACTTTTTATATCATTAAGACTTGTATTTATGGATTGTTTAATTTGAAAAGTACAAAATTAATTGAAAACAGAAAAAAAATATTTAAAAAAATCACCTTGAAGTCTTTCTGTAATAAGTTTAGCCGTCTTAATGAATAGAACATATTTATTTTTTAAATACAAGAGTCAAGTTAATTAATTTCAATCAATATTTTTGATCAAAAATTTTTTTGTTATTTGTGAAGCAGTGAAATATTCATTTGTGAAGCTAATAAAATCTGTTATTTTACAACATTGATAGTGAAACCTAAAATAATATCTAATTTTATTGTAAAAATAAAAAAGTTAACTCTGAACTCCACAAAACAAAGTATTATATTCTCAAGCTTGGCATCCTTATTAGTGTATTTTATATTACGAACATTTATAATTTATATTATTTTTTTTTCATTTATTAAGATATATATATATATAATTTTTGAAAACATTAAAATCATATTTTTCAAAATATACAAATTAAATTAATCTTCTTTAAACAGCTTGAAAATATTTTGTTTAAACTTTTTGCCAAATATTTATGTATAAACACATTCTTTTATATTTATTTAATAAATTATTGCCACTTAAATATACTTAAATGTTTAAAACTGCTTTAACATTCTCACTCTAAATCAAACTGAGGAAATATTTGAATTCGTATCCATTACAAAAAATGTGCAATTTCATATATCGGCTTTAAAAATAATTTATGATTATCGGAATCGATTGAATGTGCAGAACAGTTTGAATTGGAATAATAAAAAAATGAAATAATCGTCTATCAATTGGTGTCCGAAAAACGTTTATGCCCGTTTTGAGATCAACCCGTTTATAAAATCCAATTAAACGTTTGAACTTGGCACGTATTCTATAATACCTGTTTTGTGAGAACATTATGCATATTAATGTTGATGTTAAACACTATCAGCTACATACCATTCCTCCAGTTCGATTTATTCATCGGCATATCGTGTATGTGATGCATTTATTCATTGAAAATATAAGCTGCTAAAAATGATCTGCATATTTCTATTGAAAAACTTTTTCATATTAGTCAGAAAATCTTTCTGTGCATGATAAAGTATTATGAAATATATTCACTTAACGAGTTCTTCTGCAAACAATAATAACATCTGGTTATGATTGACAAAGATATATAATTTTTAATATATATTTCGGCAAATAACTCTAACCTTTTTGTATTTATAAACGCGTATAATAAACGCGTATAATAAACGCGTATAAAAGATTATTTTCAAAAAGCATATTAAAAATATCTTCAAGTTATCCATTTCCTTAAAAATTTTAAATCAACCTATTATTTAGGCTAACATTGTTTAATACAAATAGTTTGGTTAAAATATTTTCACAGACTATTTATATGTTGTTATTTACAACCTCCTACATTTTTTCATTACAATTCTTCGATTATCTTATGATGTATATTCAATATTATACACAAATTATACATTTTACAAACATAACATTAACATTGAATATATTTTTCGTAATTATATCATCAATTTACATATATATATATATATATATACAGTGGCGCAGAAAACCGAAGGTGTTTGGATAAATAATATTTCTGTTGTTTAAATGATTTTTTTTTTCATTTCAAAAATTTTTAAATAAAACTTGAGAAATGTATCATGGAAAGGTACAAGACGGAACAACGTACCAAAATAATTGAATTTCATTTTGAAAATTAGCGTTCAATTATTTTGATTCAGCAAGCAGATCTTCTTTATTTTAATATTCAAATAGGACCGTCAGAATCACTGATTATTCGTTTGATTGTACGTTTTCGGCAACAAGATGCTGTTAGTAACCGTCCGGGATTTGGAAGACATCGTTAGGCTCTATCTGAGGAAAATTTTCAACTTGTACAGGAGAGTATTGAGCAGTCCTGAAATGTCAATCTAAAAACATTTCACCTAACTTGGAATATCTCTGAGAACACTGTAAATGATTTTGGCAGCATTAAAAATATTTACTTACAAAGTGCAGCTTGTGAAAGATCTAAAGCCAACAGGTTGTTAGCATCGCCTTGATTATGGAATTCTTTTTCGCCAACAATCAGAAGAAAATAATGAATTTATTCATAATTTCATTATGAGTAATGAAGCTGATTTCCACTTAACTGGCTTCGTAAAAAGACAAAACTGAAGAATATGGTCTACAGAGAATCCAAGTGCACTTCATCAGCGGCAATTAGACCCACTTATGTGTACTGTTTAGTGCTGAGTAACATCTGAAGGAATAAAGGGGATATATACCTTGTGAGCTGTGAAAAAATTATTTTTTCAAAAATCAGAAATTCGAAAATATGTTCACATAATTTTACTGTGAAATTCGTTAAATTTCCAGTGCTACAGCGATGTATGTTAGTAGTTGGGCACCTTGCCGCGCGGTGTCTGGCACAATCTAGGTATAAATATGACTATCAAACACTTTCACGAATTGTTCTTGAAGCGATAAAACCCATTTACGAAGATCTGAATTCAGAAAGTCTACTGAAGCGTTGCGTGGGTGGAATGGCACAAAATAACAATGAAAGTTCAAAAAATATTTGATGTAGAAAATAGCGTCCAAGGAATTACACACCGGTCTTTCTTTAGTCGAAAGGGCTGCAAATATCACCGCTTGTATATTCCACGAGGTAACAATTGCATTTTAAAAAATAATGCAAATAGGCTGTGAAAGCTTTAATTATCAGTGAGTCGAGATAAACTATTTTAAGAGGTCGAATTCCAATAAACGCGAAGTGCAGAGCGCGACGGATGAAGCCCGGATAGCACGAAAACTTCAAAAAAATGATAAAGGAAGCCTTGGACAGAAGATAAATTTTACGGTTCAGATATCAATGATAGCGTGTATATTAATAGAAAAACATTAGTTCACTAAAAAATGTAAGCTTACATATGTCTTTAAAATCTACTTTGAACTTTAAACACGTTTTTCTTTAAACTAAGTTTTCCAAATCGGTATCAGAAATATCTCATCAAATACTAAACCGACTTGTATGAAATTTTGCACAAATATTTTTTGGATCATTATCTAGTTTTTGACATACAATCGTTTCGATATTTGTATTATTCGATTTATTATTAACCAAATAGATGCCAATTTCAGGGCCGAAATTTCATGTTTTTTTTTCAAACAGCTGCCATTTCCGAAAAAATGATTATTTAAACAAAAGACTACGTTATTAATAAGTTAAGTCTATCTACTTTAATTTGCAAATGAAAATTTTTGATTCAGATGACATCTCTCGAAAATACACCTGATACCGAGGAACGCTGCATGGATTACGTCACCTTAATAATCGTTTACTATTAGCGCATAATATCCACTTGAAAAAAATATTGAAATAATTAACTGTGGGTGCTCTTTAAAGTACATATTTTATTTTTGCAATCAACTATTATTTTCTATTTGAAAAAAATTCATGAATATAGGCAATTTTTGAGATCTCAAAAGCTATATATATATATATATATATATATATATATATATATATATATTTAAAAGCCCCTATTTCTTCAAAAATGAAAACGGTACTGCTGTAACCATTAATGATGCTTAATACCGTACGATGATAGAAAATTTATTGAAGTAATCTGTTCATAATCATCCAAAGATGTGGTTCCAAGAAAATGGACCCACAACCCACATAGAAAGACTTGTTAGAGAACTTTTACGTGACATTTTTGGCGAACGCATAATTTTAAGAAACAGAAATTTAAATCGATCTGCGCATTCAGCTGATTTGAGCCCTCTCGATTTTTTCTTTAGGGCTACTTAAAAGACCCTGTTTCGACAAAAAAAAAACACAAATTATGCTGCAGTTAAAGAACAACATACGAGAAGAAATTCGAGCATTATGTTCAGAAATACTGAGAGAAGTGATGGAAATTGCTTTAAGAAGAACTCATCTTTATGAAGCGGAAAATCGTCATCACTTACGTGATGTCATTTTTCATTTGTAATCAGGAAAAATTCTCCATCCTTATATATAGGAAAATAAAAAAATGTGAAAATATTACAAAACAAAAAAAATATTAATGTTTTAAATCTCTTCGTTCTTTTTCTTGTATATATACGACAGAAATTTGTTAAATTCTCAACCTGACATTAGATGTCAGTGCTATGTCTAAAATGTTTACTGCATTGTGTTACCACACCTGTCTTATAGATATCTATTAAATATCAAGTCTGTCTGTTAAATAGTTTTGTTGAAAACAGCTGTTGGAATAGTCATCCCAATGTTTTTTTAAATGGATAAAATTGAACATCGTTTAGTGATCGTTTTTTCTTAAAAATGATTTTGCAACAACAATAATATTAATAAAGATAAAAAATGTATTTGGTTATAGTATATTTTCATTCAAAACTGCAAAAAGGTGATTGCATTTAAACATAGTCACATAATCTAGAAAGATCACTCCCATATTGGACGCTCAAAAAGTATAATGACACTAGAAATCAATAAAATCAAAGATATTTTAGAGGATCAGTTATTCAACGTATGGAAATTTTCTAAGGCTGTGGGAATTTCAGATGAAATAGTATTTCATACCCTAACCAAAGAACTAGGTATGAAAAAGCTATTAGCAAGATGGATGCTGCGTTTGCTGACAATTGAACATAAATGCAATCTAATTCAACATATATTGCTTAACATATATTCTAGCCATTATTCGAAGTGTGCAGTATTCCATATCCTATTTTGTTAAATATATATTTGATAATCCTTTTGTGTATTGAGAATAATATAGAATTTTTACATATTTTTTTACAAAAGTAATATCAAATATTTTCAACAAGATTGGATGTGAAATAGTTTACACTTCGGATAATAACCTAAAAAATATATTAGTCAATTCAGAATATCTGAACAGTATTGAGGAAAATTTGGTATTTACAGAATTATTTGCAAATCATGTAAAAATATTTACATAGAACAAAGTAAGAAGGGAATAGGAACACCGCTGAAAGAACATGTGGCAGACGTTAAATACAGGGTGGCACAAAAAGATCGAAGGGGTTTAAAACATTAATTATTTTTTTGTTTTGTAATACTTTTATCTTTTTTTATTCCCCAAAATATAATATAAGGATGGGAAATTTTTCCTAATTACACATGAAAAACGACATCATGTAAGTAATGCTATTTTTCGGTTTCACAAAATCAGACTAAAGCATTTTCCATCACTTCTCTCAGGATTTCTAAACATAATGCTTGAATTTCTACTCGTCTGTTATTTAGATGCAGGAAGGTTTTTTTTATTATTGAAGTATACACATTTTTTTTTAAGTAGACCTAAAGAAAAAAATCGGGGAGCTCAAATCTGGCAAACTCGCATGCCAATTGAAATTACTGTTTCTTGAAATTATGCGTTTGCAAAAATTTCCCGTAAAAGTTCCATAATGGCTCTTTCTGTGTGAGCTCTGGTTCCATTTTCTTGGAACCACATCTGTGGGTGATTATCAACAGGTAGTCTCACAAATATTTTATTATTGTACGGTATTGAGCACCATTTATGGTTGCAGCATTACCGTTTTCATTTTATAAGAACGGGCCTGTAATCCTTTTGGACGTTACTCCACACCGAAAATTACACTTAAGTGGGTGAGGGTGGGTGTAATGCTAGGGGTGAGAGTGTATTTACCACTTATGAAATGCTCTTGGATTCTATGTAGCCCATATTCTTCAGTTTTGTCTGTTCACAAATGTATTTAACTGGAAATGAACTTGATCACTCATAATCAAATTGTAAATAAATTCATTACTTTCTTCTGCTTTTTGGCGAAAATTAATTATATTATCAAGGCGATGCTGATAATTTATTGGCTTTAGCTCTTGCACAAGCTGCACTTTGTATGGAAACATTTTTAATGTGACCAAAATCATTTCCAGTGACTTTCGATATTTTCCAACTTGGGTTGAATGCCTTCTGGTTGACTTTTCAGGACTTTATGAAAACCTTCCTATTACACGTTGAAAATTTTCTTCCGTTAAAGCCAACCCATGTCTTCCAGATCCTGGAAGATTACTAACTGCATCTTGTTATCGAAAACGTGCAATCAAACGATTAATCATCGACACCGATGCTCCTATTCGAACCTTAAAATGACGATGGTATGATCACTGCGTCAAAATTATTAAAATCTGATTTTCAAAATAAAATTCAATTATTTTGGTACGTTATTCCGTCGTGTACCTTTCCTAATAAAGTTCCACCCAAACTTTTATTTATAAAATTCTGAAAAAAAGAGAAAAAAAAACAAAGTAACTAGTTCATTTTTTTATCCAACAAAAGAATTAACATTTCAAAATCCCTTCGTTCTTTTTGAGCCACCTGTATAAAAGAGTTATAAAATGAAGCATAGCATGTCAAATGATAGAAAATGACCACACTATAAGAAAATTAAAACTAGTATAAAACAAATGCAAAATAAAGAAACTTACAAGTAGATAAAATACGAAAGCATAAAATCTATTGAATTAAAACATGTATTAAATACAAACGACGGCCTCATGCATTTGAGTCTATTCACCTGTCGTTTAGTGTTCTAAACAGTAATTAAAATGTATATGTGTATATATATACATATATATATATATATATATATATATATATATATATACATATATATATATATATATATGTATATATGAAATGAATAATATATATATATATATATCTGAACTAACGTTCAAATAACTTTTTCAAATAACAAATAAACTAAACATTCAAATAACAAATAAACTAAATGTATGAATCTATAACAAATCTCCGACCGCTCGTATAAATTATAAATGGTCTCTTTTAAAGGTTTCGATCTTATAAATCTTTAAACAACCACGCTAAATATCATTCACACTTATGAAAATGAACATACACAAATTCAATAAACTTAATACACTTGACAGGACCACCACAACAGTCACATATTTTAAAAAGATAATTACTGCAACAGTTATATAAAAAATAATCAGAAACAAAAAAACGTTTGAGATGTGTTAGAAAAACACATTTATATGTAAGAACTAGTGATACAGAGAAAGAGAGAGAGAGAAGATTTACTTTTTAAAAGATGTAATTTTTTTTTTCCGCTCTGAGCATTATAGCGTTGCTATCGAAATATGTCTAAACGACAATTGAAAATATTAAGTAATAATTTACTGAATACTTTTGATCGAAAAATTGTGGTGTTATTTGTGGGGGTGGAAAAAAAAATCATTTGTGGATATATTATGCTGATACAAAAATAATTGTGGTTTCTACATATCGAGTATAAAGACCCATACATCAGTTAAAAATTATATTTATTAATCAAAATTAAGACCATTGACCTGCACACATTTCTCCCAACGGGAAACAAGTATGTTTATTCCTACGAGATAGAATTCTGAAGTCCTGGAACTAAGGAATTCATCGAAAGCACTTTGAGCTGATGCTTAATCTTTTAAAACCTTCTCACGTAGAAAATGTTTAAAAAATGATAATCTGTCCGAGACAGGTCCAGAGAATAAAATTGATGAGGTAATGTTTCATAACCCAGTTTATTTAATTTTTTTAATCATTGATTTTTTTAGTGAGTGGTGTGGTCGGGCGTTTCCGAATTGCTTGATGTTCGTTTAGTTCATACGGCACCCATTTATCCAACTTTTTTGTTTTTCCAATTAGACTCAAATGTCAAACAACTGTTAAATGATCAACATTGAGTTCTTCTGCGAACTCTCGAGTTATTTTAGGTGAGTCCGCTTCAATAATTGTTCTGAAATCATAATTATTTATAGCTAAAGAATATCCATGACCCTCCTCATCATCAAGGCTTTCGTTTCTATTTAGAAATTTTTGGAACCAGTGTTGAGCTGTACGTTCACTAATTCACTCTTCACCAAAAACAAATTTATATTTCGAACAGTTTCTGTTGCTTTACATCCTAATTCAAACTCTTTCATCAAAATCACACGAATTTGCTTTTTTCCATGATTAATTTAAAAGATTATATACAACAATGCTAAAGAATGAAAACAATAGACACGTGCTGAAATCAGAAGTGCTAATTTCATTGTTTACAAATGATGTATCACATGACTATAACAAAAGATACTGGAAAAATCGCTACCAAACTTAAAATAATCAAAACCGAAATTATTTTAGCACCAATCTAATAGTAAATAGGTAAATTTTGGTACAAATAGCACATCTACCTGATAGATGCAATGTACAATCAGTCCAGCGCCAATGTCTAAATATTTATTGCTGAATTCTGAGTTGCATGTTAATACCGATGTCAAAGCAGGTATTTGTCACTTTGGAACATTATTAGAGTTTTAAGAATATTGTTTTGTGTAAGATCATTATTTTTCAAATCGGTCATGAAATTATTCTAGACTGTTTTCATGTCATAAATAGAAGTATACTTTTTGACCTGTGTAAAATAATACCATTTTGTGGTAAGATAGTTGCCAAAAAAGTGTATTCATTGATTTTTTTAAAGAGGATTTTTTGTTCCATTCTTACAGAAGTAAAACATACATAAGCATAATTGTTCGATCTAGCGGTTTATATTTATCTTTTAATCATTTTATAGCATTAGTATTACTATTAACTGCTCTTTGTAGTATACAAAACTTGTTAAATACCATGCATATGTTGCTAATATTACATATAACAATTGTTAGTTAACATCACATAAATATTAGATTTTTTGAAATTAAAATAATAATAATAATTAAGAATGAACGCATATGTACACTTACACAAACAACTTAAAATGTAATATCAAATTATTTACAAAATATAAAGATAATCCAAATATCAATCGCAATTGAAATTGATTTACGAATGTTATTATATTGTAAATCAATTTTCTTACCAGCCTTATATATATATATATATATATGAGCTTGGTAAGAAAATAATTACGGTTTTTATTTTATGATGATCGTAGCCTTAATTTTTTTCATTGTGTTCATGTTAATATCATTTTAAAGTTGATTTTTCGATCTGTATTTAGGTAACATCGACTTTGGATTTACTATTAATTTTCCTTCAAAATGTGCTATTGGATTAAAGATGAAAAAAATAAAATAACAGATTTTTTTGTACGAGTTTAAAACGTGTGGTAAAGTAGTAAAAGCTACTCATAAATTAAATGATACTTTTGGGTGTGTACTGTTAATTATCCAGGAAACAGTTCATTGTAGGAAACTAGAAAAAGACATTAAAATTTATAGTACCTTAGTAATTAGAGCGATTTTTCGCAATATCTAAATACTATCATCTTATTTAATTTTTCGTCTACGTTTTCACTCAGTTAGCCAACATAAATTCCCAACGTCAGTGTTAATAAAAAAAAATTGCAAATTAATATTTTCTTCTTTATCTTTATGGTTACAAATTTAAATATTTCAAAAATATTAAAGAATATTTTTCAATACATGCAAAACAATAAGTAACTAATTGTTTCAAAATAATATTATATATATATATATATATATATAAAGAGAGAGAGAGAGAAAGACATATAGACATTGTATGCAAAAGCAGTTGAAAAATGCTATCCAGGCCAACAGATACGATGATTGATCAGTAAAGTGTTTATTCGCGTTACTGAAGATCACTCGATACATAATCTCTCTTTGCTCATTCGTAATCTAAAAATAAGATTACACATTCAAATGACGTAGTCACTTATAGGTGGTGACAAATAATAATTACTACATAGAAGTCATTTTGGACAGATGTCGTATTCAAAATACGTGTCCTCGTATGCAAATATTGCGCACAATTTTTCAACACAGTCACCTAATCATTTATTCAAACGAACTGTATTTACTTTCATGCCAACAGTTCGTTTTGTTTGTCAGAAATAGTTATAGAAACGCCGATGGATTGTATATGAACTATGAAAAACGTTTTGTTTTCAGTTCGCTAATTATGGCTTTTAATTTGAAAAACAGACATTGCTTCGAATAGATATTTGAACAGAAACAGTTTTCTGTTTGTGTATATTTGTCAATATGTTCGTTTATCATAAAGAAATAATAAATTTAAATGTGAGTTACTGTGATGAAAACCTGTTTTTTTAAAGGTAATTGCAAACAACTAGACGAAAATTGAACATAGATGCCTCTCAATAACAAAAATATCTATTTAAATAGGTTGATATCACTTAAATACATTAACAGTCTATAAATCTCATTAACTTATTATAGAGTTGATTATTTATTTAACATTTCTCTTATTAATATTTTATTAAATCATCTCGGATTTTTTTTAAAAAAATATAGTAAATAAATAATGTTACAAGCAAATTAAACATGATTAAAATGATTAATTGAATATTTTTGATAAGAAAAATTTGTTTATATTTTATGAGGTGAAAAAAATTCATTTGAAAGTAAATTTAGCCACAGTGTCAAAACTGTGTTATGAATGAATACTTGAGAAATTGTTTGTCTGCCTTTTTTATTTTCAATCAATTTGATTTAAACCTATCGCCATAGTGGCTTTATTTGAAGCAGTAATTACGATAACTTAATAAATTTTTCTTAACGATCTGAGAATGATGTCATTGTTATCGAAATACACATAAGCAGAAAATGAAAAAATCAATAATTAATTATTATCCATTTGTTCAAAAAAATATTTTTGTGGAGTATTGGAGGCATTCTTTTATAAAATTTAATATAGTCGCAATTTCTAAACTATTAGAGCGGTAGAAAAATAATTGCGGTATTAGATCTTCAAATTCTTATACATTTTTTTTATTTTCCTAGTTTTCTTAAGTGATCCAGAACTGTTAGATGACTAATGCTTAATTTTTGTGCAAGCTCTCGAATTGTTGTACGTGGTTCTAATTCAACTAAAGCTTCCAGTTGTCGTTGTGAACTGAAGAAAGACGCCCGCGACCTTCTTCATCTTCAAGGCTCTCGACCCCAGGACGAAATTTTTGTAGCTACTCTTGCACCGTACGTTCCTTAACAGTACCCACACCAAAAGCATCGTTTAGTTTACGAGCAGTTTTTATTGCTTGACCACTCGTTTTGCAATCATACAAAAAAATGCTCTTATCAAGATCTTTAATTCAAAAGCCCAATTTGAAGCAAAGAAACTAAATAATAAAATCAAAATCGATGTTGCCAAAATACAGACTTTAAAATGCACTTTAACATGATATTAACATGAACACGATGAAATGACACTTTCATTGAAAAAAGTAAGGTCTAAGTTCAGAAAACAAAAATCGCAATTATTTTCCTAGCAACGTAATATTATTTGGAATATATAGGACAGTTATTTTTATCTGTTATGTAAAACAAGGTTACTATTAATTGGAATACAACTCCCTCACCCTCACTGGAGCATGGTTCTGATTTAACAAACGCCTTCAGTTGGTCGTTATGAACTGAAGAAGAACACCAGCGACCTTCTTCATCCTTAAAGTTTTCGTCCACAACACGAAATTTTTGGAACCACCATTGCACCGTACGTTTCTTAACAATACCCACACCAAAAGCATAGTTTAGTTTACAAGCAGTTTCTGGTGCTTTACCAACTGTTTTGAACTCGTACAAAAAGTTACTCTATTTGCTTCTTTTCCATCTCTAGTTTAATATCCTAATTTGAAGCAAAGTGAATAATAAAACCAAAATCGATGTTAATAAAGTACAGGCCGAAAATGCACTTTAAGATGATATTAGCATGAACACGATGAAATGACATTTTAATTGAAAAGAATAGAGGTCAGAATTCAAAAACATAATTATCAATTATTTTCCTACCAACCTTATAGTATTTTTTTTATATGATAGGATCAAAATATATCCACATATACGAGTATGAATATATAAAATGTACTATTAGAATAAAACCATACAATATTTATTTATAACTTTCACAAATATTTTTTTCACCCCACAAACCACATCATACTTTTTTATCAAAAATACATGATCTCGCTGAAATGATACTTGTATTGAAAACAATTAAGATTAAAATTCAGAAAACAAAAACCGAAATTATTTTCCTACGATTATATAAAAGTGACCATTCGAAATGAATCACGATAAAAAAATATTAAAATAACAATAACATCATATACAAGATGAGTATCATTAAAAGGTACTACAAAGGTAAAATGTTTCAACATTATCTTTTTTCATTCTTGTATTGACGACTGTTTGATCAATCATTAACAAAAAGTTTTTGCTCTTAAATAAAGTCGCGGAGCATATTTTTTACTTTATTTTGATCATTAATTGTAATTAATGTATAATATTTATTATGTTTATATATTTAATTGGTACTTAAATGTTTAATTATGCATTATATGTCAACTTTATCATTCAGTAATAAAAGTTAAATATTTATTAAAAATAAATATAAAATATATATTTAAATTCATTCGTTATATTTTACATTATCTTGGCCTGAAGGTATTTTTTTGAATATTTAAATAATTAAATATAAAGTCGGCATTAGTTACACTAAACTATAAATAAGTTTATCGAATATTATTGTGAGAAGTTTAAAGACATTTCAAACTTCCTTAAATGCTATAAATTTACTATTTTTTTAAAAATTACTAATTTATATTATTTACATATATATATATATATATATATATATATATATATATATATGTATGTATATATATGTTCTAAGTAAATAAATATAAGTGCAAGGGTAGAGTGATAAGTATCCGTGTTTGACACGGATGAACACATTTTTTTTAGCAAATTCTTCTTTATTTTTCAAAGTAATCTACTTTTAGCTCCATGCACTTAGTCCAGTGCATTTCCAATTTTTTACCCTTTCCGGATAATACAATTTATCAAAATCCTCAAAATAGACATTTACAGCAGCGATGACTTCCGAATTTGATGCAAATCTTTTACCTCTGAGCTACTTCTTCAAGTTTTGGAAAAGGAAAATGTTACACGGGTCAAATCTGGAGAAAATGGTGGATGTGGAAGCAATTAGTAATGCAATTCATGCAATTTTGCATCGCATTATTAATTTGTGTGCTAGTGCATTGTCGTGATGGAAGAGCACTTTTTTCTTTACCAAATGAGGATGTTTTTTTCTTGATTTCACCATTCAGTTGGTCCAATAATATTGAATAGTAAGCTCGTGTTATTGTTTTCTCTTTTTCAAAATACTTGATTAACAATATACCATGAGCATCCCAGAAAGCAGTCGTCGTGATCTTTCTAGATGATGTAATCACTTTTGCCTTCTTTGGTACACGTTCATCAAAAGAAGTTCATTGTTTTGACTGGTCTTTCGTTTCAGATGTATGGTGATGGATCCTTGTTCCATCAACGATTATGTATCGACGCAAAAGACCATGTCGTTCATGTTGTTTAAACATCGTTAAACACTCATTTGAAATGTTCAATCGAATACGTTTTTGGTCGATTGTGAGCAAACGCGGCATTCATCTGGCGGATAGCCTTTTTATATGCACATTTTTATGTAAGATATACCGTACACGTTCATCTAAGATGTCTATTATTTCAACTATCTCATGCACTTTGATTCTACAATCATTTAAAGCAATGTCATGTATTTTTCCAATCATCTCCTCAGTAGTCACCTCATTGGACAACTTGGATGTTCTTCATCACAAACGGTTGTACGACCACGTTTGAATTCATTGAACCAATATTTGACAGTTTTCATCGAAGATGCAAAGTCCCCGTAGACAGCGTGTAACTTTTCTTTAATTTCTCCACACGTTTTCCCATCCAAAAACAGACCTATTCACTAACCGATACTGATTTTTTTCCATAGTTAAAAAAAGCAATATCGGTTTACTTTGTATGACTGTAGCAACTTAGCAAATTAACGTATTCCGTTCAAAATTTGACACTAGTAGTTTAAAAGAGAATAATGTTAAAATATATTATAGTTTGATATCAGTGGTATCATTCTTGTCAAACACAGCTTATTACCACTCTACCCTCATACAAGAAAGAATAAAAATGTAAATAATCATTTGTTGAACATTTTTATTCATAATTTTTTTATGGTTTATAAAATGAGTTGAATTTTATTTGTGAAATTGAATTTATATATAGCCACCTTATTTTATAACTATTATTTTCTATATCATTAGGGGGCACCGTTCCTTGCTTACTGCGCTCGCAAACCCCCGGACAGGATCGCCCCTACTCCACTAACAAATAACAGAAATTAACAATTTATACACACAAATAAACCACATAAAATATAAATCGTAAAAATTATATTGGAATAATTTATCAAAAAAATAACAATAAAATACACTACTAAAATGTATAACATTTTTTTTACTCTAAATCTTCAGAGAAAACACTATTTTGAATAAATTTCTTTTCAGTTTTACACTGAAATCGTATACCCTCTTTCATTGTACACCGTGAGAGAGCTGTTAGGAGGTTCCATTGAAATCCGCTATTTTTTGTGTTTTTTGAGCATTTATTTCAATAACAAAATGTGTGAATACATTAATCAAAGTATTTGCCCTCGGAAGCTTCGACATTTTCCCACTTTTCTGACAGAAGTTGAAATTCGCGACGAAAGAATGGTCTATCTTTTGAGCCAATCCATTCATCAACCCAATTTTCGACTTCTCCGTAGTTATATAATAATGTATATCTTCCAAAATGTGTTACATCGATCAAAACAGATGGTAATAGGTTAGAATCAGGTCCGGAGAATATACCTAGATACGGAAGAACCTCCCATTCGAACCCAACAGTGTTTGTTTCAGGGCTATAGCAACATGGGGCCGAACATTGTCATGGAGAAAAATGACTTTTCCGCAATTTGATACAATTGATGGTCATTTTTGGATCAAATTATCATTCAAACGCTTCAATTATCTCGTTCAATTTTATTCGGTTATAGAAAAGCGCTTTTGATTATAGATTAACCATAAGTTTTCGCAAACAGTCGATGAACTTCAGTTCCACTTTTTCAAATTAAAATAGTGTAGAAGTACACATTGGAAAAACAACTTATCGCGTTCCATTTTATTTCTGTTATAGAAAAGCACTTATGTAAACAAAGAATGATGTCTGATGACTGAATTTTAGGGGGAAATGCTCACACTTCAAAATAACATAAGAGACATATGTCACTAACCACAGCATGCATACATAGAGTCATTTATACGTAAACAGCGGCTTTCAATGCAATATTTTATTACATACCTGTGACCTGATATCAACCAATCAGAACAGAGACTACGTGACTGAAATAAGCCAATCAGAACTCGAATAAAAAGCGCGAAGGAGGGCCAATATTTATTTATAGAAAGGTATATAAAAAAGAAAAATATTTTGTAAATGGATTATCCATAACTTTAATTAATTAAATGATTTCTTATATATATATATATATATATATATAAATAGTACAGTAATTTTAAATATAATTCAATAAATTATTACATTTCTTATTTTAATACAATCAAAAACCTTTTATACAAATCTAAAAAACTCTGAAAACATTTTTTTTATTTTTACTGCTTCTTATATCTATTCCAAATAAATACACCGCCAAAGAACGATTCTCTTTATTTTATATATATTTTTTTGTATTATCCAATTACGGTCATTCAGCGAGGATCTACTCTATATTCGAATATAGTTTAAAACATATTAGTTTTATTAAATTATTTTATTCACACAAAAATCACACATTTGAAACATCATTTAGGTGTATCATTTTTAATCTCAACAAAATATCCAAATATCCGAACTTGGTTATACAAAAATGACGCAGAACATATATTATTTATTAAAAAAAAATGCTGAATAGTATTCAAAATGTCTGTTTATGCACTACTGAAACTGAATGTATAATTTTCGAAATGGATATAAGTTCAAAAGTATTGATATATCTAAATATCAATCGTCCTGATTAGCTTGTAAATCGAATGGCACGCTTATATGAACGAATGTATTCAAACCCTTTTCAATGCATTTAATTCTACTCACCCCACGCATTATAAATTATATTCATTGTACTCCATTCACACATATATTTATATGATATATATATGATATATATATATATATATATATATATATATATATAATCCAGACCACATAATTACGAGCCAGCAAACATACGCGCAACATGCTACACAATGGACAACAAAAACATCATGTTCGACTCCGACTAAAAAATGCTGGCGGCTGGTTGTGTTTATGCAAATCATATGCAGGTAGAAATATGTCTGTATTTGCTTAATTGGAGCTCTGAATTGTCTATAATTATTAATCCAAAAAGCTAAATTATTGTTAATGTTATTTTTCAACTGATGTTACGTTTTAATCGAACAGGAAGTCATTCAGTCAGCTGACTTTTCGACAGTTGATAAATGCACTGCTTATAGAATTTTAATTATGACGATGCTAATTAATCATTTGTTATTTGTTCGTATAATCTATTTTTTCATGTATATTCATATATTACAAAACTATTGTTCAATGTTTGAACATTATCTGTTCATAAAATTCAATTTAATTACTATGCACCCAGATATTATAATTTGATTCAATATACGACAGTATATTCGAAATAAATATCAAATATGAAATCGATGTCTTTGTATACATTTTATCAAAAATAATTATTCAATTAAAATACAATCAAGTATATTTTTATACAGTAGATACGTTCCACAAAAAACAGCATATAAAAAAATCACAAAAAAAGACATAATTCACGTTGAAAAATTATGAATACGTACCATAATTTTCTAAAACCGCATAAAACCAAAGCAGTGAGTTAAAATACACTCAAATTCGCATAAAAAGAGTTTATGAAAATTCAGAAAAATAAGAATGCCTAACAATTCTTTCGAAAATTAGAAAGAAATTGATATAAAACCAAATAAATTTGTTTTAAAACTTTATACATTTAATTTAATTGAAAAGTAAATATTCTTTTTACATTTTTTCACCAGAATTATCGTCACTATCTGACATTGTTCGGTACCATTTGCAAACTGGTGCGAAATCACTTTTATCGCTAGAAGAGATAGTCAGTGCATAAAATCTGTATGGTAGACAGTGGTTTTTCACAAACAGAATTAGTGTCAACTTCATACTTGTTCTGATTTAATATTTTTCTCTAGCAAAATAATCAGTGATTAAACTTTGCGATGATGATTTTACTAATTTTTTATGCAGTTCGGGATATCCATACATACAATTCTTCAGCTCACGTTGGAATTTAAAGGCTCGTTCAGAATTTGTATCATGAATAAGAATATGATTTTCCAATTTATAACAAAGTTAAAGACCTTCTCGAATTATGTTTACACTGAGAAATATGGTTTTTTCTTCCGCTTCACTATCATTTTCTGGATCTTCGACGATATTTAAAGTTATATCAATAATATCATCGTCAATTAAGGCATTCACCACAAAAAATTCATCAGCATCATTCTGGTTACAGGTATCAAAACCTTCTCCACCAATTTCATGTGCCAAAGTAATGATTTAAAAACTGATAATATCGATGTTTGAATGGTTACAATGTTTGCAACACTTCCGGGCTGTAACAGATACAACATAATTTAAATAGTTCAAAATATAAAAATTTAAATTAACAAATATAATAATTTAAATTTAAATTTTTTTAACGTTTCCAGCCAGGTCCCTTTTTAAATCTCTCCGTATCGGTGCAGTAAACATAGGTTACCGCTAACATTTTTCATGAAAATTATTATTTATGAAGGAATATAAGGATTTTTAACTAGTTGAACATCAAGGTCTATCGTTTCCCTAGCAATTAGTATCAATATAACCTGTGTATAACAAGAAAAAAATATAATTAAAAATATCAAGATAGATATTTGCAAATAAAAGTACGCTGTCAACTGAATTTACAGTGTTAGAATGGAAGAATTAAACAACGTGCAGCTCATATATATATATATATATATATATATATATATATATATATATATATATATATATATATAACGGGGAAACCCCGAATTTTCATGAAATATGCGCAGCATAACTTCAAAACCGCATTAAAAAGATACCCATAAAAACAAACTTGAGTGTAATCTAATTTTTTTTCTCATATAATGACAGCAAGCGAAGCATAACGATCTGGTTCCAATTCGACGAAAATAGTTATCCGAAGACACATATTGGTTATCGGGTATTTAAAGATGCTCGGAACTATAGCTATGCTATGGATATTTTTCGATCATATCATGAAAAGTACCAGTAAAAATCTGTAACAAAAAAAATCTAATCTTAAATTGACGTTTCGGTTTAAAATAATTGATATTCATTGAATAATATCAAAAAAAAAGTTTATATCTCCAGAAACAAGTTTAAATTTCTATTATACAACAAAACATCCAAATCGAAAATATATACACACAGACAATCATAATAAAACATTAAAGGTATTCATGCATCCCCGGCCCGATTGCACCTGAATATTAATCTTCGACATCTGATTTTATTCGATCTCCGATTATAATTGAAATTCAAGGAACACATTCACAACAATTCTTAGAACTATCGGTCAGCAGCTTGCATTCAAATTACTTCAAAAATGGAACGTAGTAAGATGCAGCTACGCCCCTGAAACTCTTATACCTGTCATATTAAAAGGACACGTCATGCATGAACGAACTCCAAACAAAACAGATACCTGCGGAGCGACCTAACAAAAAACGAATAAGATAGAATAGAAGGAAAAAACTATACACAAATTTTGGCCGCACGTGTCGCGGTAGCAGATGTATAGTAAAAAAATACACACAAATGATCGGCCCGCCACGAAATGTAGATATATACATACATACATATGCATATATATATATATATACACATGTTTTGTGTATGTGCGTATTATTTTTATAGGTCACTAATGTCAGTGTGTCTATTCATTCTATTGCGCGATCAGTGTTTTCCCTTCAATGCCATTCTCGTCACCCGTCCGTCTTACCTCACCCGCTGGGAGCTCTTTTACACGGTGAACACGATGCCGCGGATTATATATCCGTTAGGTTCGCATGCGAATTACTTCCTGTCACCAAGCACCGACATAGGGAGTTGTGTAGCACATGGCTTCACTTCCGGAATTGTTCCTCGGTTCACAATTGCATATATATTTGTATGTGTATGTGGATATATATGGTTGTGAATCTATACACACCTTTACAAGTACAAGGGTTTAGACGTTGTCAAATTAGAATCACACCGCAAAGCTTATGTATTTGTCGTTTTGTTGCCTGAAGATCTGGAACTAGCATCACGATAACTTTCATTATCCGAAGCTTAACGTACGCTGTTATATAGAATGTAATTAAGTCGAGAATGAAATTACTATCCTTAATTGTATATACGTGACACGTCTTGTCTGCTTTATTACATTTATATATATATATATATATATAGAATATCATCTTAAAAAAATACACATATCTATTTACCAATCTGAGAAATATTGCAGACACAAATCATATCCAAATTATAATATCATAATGGTTTTATCATTTCTCAGGTAGTTTCTTTCATACCGCAATATATTGGATTATCCCATAAGTAATACGATTTTTCAAAATAAGTTTTGGAATAGCGAAAAAAATGAAGTTTTAATTTTGTTCCAAAATATATTTTCTGTTATTATTTACAACTTCTTCCCATCTTAATCTCAATTTTTCAATACCGTGACGATAAAACTTTTTGAGATTTGAATTAAAGAAATAATCGAGCTCAATTTAGACATCACTCTCTGTATTAAGCCGTTTTCAATTGATGTGATACTTTGTGAATTTTAATTGTGTGAAACTTTGGAACAGATTGTAATGGTGCTAGGTCAAGGAATATGCTGGATGAGTCATAACTTTCCATTCAAATTGCCTCACTTTTTTGAGTATTTCATGTACCGTATGAAGCCGAACGTTGTCGTGGTGAAAAATTATGTCTTTTCTGTTGACTAATGCTGGCCGTTTTTCATCAATGAATTGTTTTAGCCGTGCCAGTTGTTAAATTACAACTCTATTGTAATAGATCGATTCTCTGGTAATAGATAATAATATCAAGCTGGAACAAAAGTTCATAGCGTTTTTAAGGTGAAATTCAAAGGCAGTATTTACCTATTTGTATATATTCTAATACATATGTCCCATTTTAATCCACCACATTTCGCCATCTTTTACCTAGTTTTATAAATTCATCCTCCTTGAACTTGCCATCTTTCTGGGCGATGAATTGATCCAGGTGATTTCTATAGGCTTCGATGGAAGTGAAGTTTTTTCCATTAAGGTAAATCTGTAGGGACTGGAACAAACGGTAATCTAAATGTGCAATATCAGATAAATATGGCGGGTTAAGTAGAACGTTCCAACCAAACTGCACCAATTTCTGCCTGGGACGTAGTCTAGCGTTGTCTTGGTGAAGAACAATACCCTGCCGATTGACAAATTTTTCACGCTTTTGATCCGATTTCCGCCCTTAATTGGTCCAATTGAGCACAATATTTGTCTGAATTTATCGTCTGATTATTTAAGAGAAGCTCGTAATACACCACACCCGTCAAATCTCACCAGATACATAAGATCATCTTCTTTGGATGAAGACCTACTTTTGAAGTGGCTAACGGATACTCATTTCTTTTTCTTCAATACATTTTTTGATCCACATTATTGTAGACGATCCATTTTTCATCGACCGTAATTAATCGTTTCAGAACCGGTCGTTTTGATTTATTTTAAGGAGCAAATCACTGATGGAATGCGTTCCATTAAATTTCTTTCAATTAAATTATGACGCACTAAAAATCGTAGCTATTCACTTATCCAAGTGTCTCCAAATGTCTTACAACACTCGTATGAGACACCTGAAATATGTGTACAATGTCCCGTGTCATGTAACGTTAATTATTTCAATAATTGTTGTAATTTTGTCATTCTCAACAACTTCAAACCTACCGGAACACTCTCGATCCTCCAAGTCAAATTTTCCATCTTTGAACCGAGCGAAACACTTTCGAACAATACTTTCAGCTACAGAACCTTCTCCATAAACGGGGGATATCTTTTTTTCTGTCTCTGCATCGCTTTTGTCTCTCCGGAAATAAAACAGAATCAAAAATTTTACGAACTTTTGTCCCAACCCAATAGATAATTCTTTCCATATCCCAACAAACAGACAACATAACCTTTTTTGGATGAAGACCTCCTTTCGCAGTTGAATACGGTGGTTCGTTGCGGTCAATCCATTGTCTTTGATGTTTAATATTATTATAAACAATTCATTTTTCATCACCAGTAACAATTCTATTTAGAAACGGATCATTTTGCAATCGGCATAGATAAGAAATGCCAATGACCACACTTTATTTTAAATGAACGTCCGATAACTCTTGAGAAACCCACTGACCCAGCTTGAAAACCTTACTAATCATTTTCAAGTGACGATGAATATTTAAATGCGTTGATTTAAGCTTCTTGGCTAATTCATCTGCCGTTGAACTAGAATTTTGTTACACTAGTGTTCGTAAGATATCGTGATCAAACTTTTAAGGACATCCTTACACTTCCTCATCTTCAAGGCTGTAGTAACTGTACCGAAATTTTTGAAATCATCTTTGTTCTTGGCTAAGACATAACATTTGAGCAATAAATTTCACACATTTATTTCACTGCAGTTGTAGTGTTGTTGCCCTGTCAAAACTCCCAAAGCAAAATATGCCTAATATGCTCTTGATATTTGATACTTCCATGATAACTAATATTTTTTCTTGTAAATTTGCGTGATCACTGTTAATCTTCTACGATCAGATTGAAATAATATTACACACAATTGAGCAGCATATGCATCTGATACGTTATTGAAATAATTGCGAAGTATTGAATTATCCATTTTCACTTATATGAAAAGACCGCATTACTTAAGGGATAGCCAACTACATAGTTGAATAATATTCATAATACTGTTTGGACTGTCACAAATGAATTCTTTTTTCATTTCACAAACAATAATATTTTTTCTGATCTAAAATATTTAATAAATCCTTATTGTTAATTTTTAATTGTTATTTATGTGCATTCCTCTAGCTATGTCATCTCCAGAATACCAAGATACAAAAATTACTTGTGAAAATTGTTATGTAACCTCACTATTATTTTTTTAACCGTAATATAAAAAGCATTGCTTTTAAAAGATTTTTCTAGCAAAAAAATCACTAACGTAATTTCACTAATATATCGAGTTATTAGTCGATTGCATTTAGAAGATTTTTTTAACAGTGTACGTATAATAACTACTGTTATTATAATGCACATTTCGTCAAATGAATTAGATTAATATTCCATAAAATAATTGTATATAATCGAGACACGCTATGAAACTAGTTTGTAAGACAACTGGAAAGTACCAGTAGTAGAACAATGCCTGAATTCAATAGAATGACGTAACTTTAAATTACTTACTTCTAATAAGTATTTTTTTCATACTACTTGCATGAATTAATAATATCAGTAAATTCTTCTCATACTACTATTTCTAAACATTTTTCAAAATGTCACATAGAAAATAATAGCTTTTTAACACTAAGGTAAACTGGATAAGATTTGAAGATATCTTTATGGAGTTTTGTGAAATAAATCTTTATATTTTCTTATAGTACTAGTATAACCCGTCAAAATTGATAGGAAAATAGAAAGAAACATAGAAAGAATATACTGTTTATTGATGTTTACAACGTAATATATTTAAACATAAAAAATATTTAAGTGCGAAACTTAATGAATTAAACTGAAATTATATTCATTTCTCATCGCCATAGATAAATATTTCTCGTCAGCCTAGACTTTGTCCTGCGGACAAAGTGACGGGAAATGTGGGTTTTTATTATATAGATATAATTTTAATAAATGAATATAAAGTATTAAGGAAGATATTAAAAAATTCATTTGTGTAAAACTAGAATATTTTTAAACTTTTTAATAAAAATCTTGTTAGTTTTTCCTTTTTAACTAATTATTTACAATTAAAGTGGCTACACACAATTCTTGATCAATTAAAATGACAATCTCTTTAAATTATTAATATTTACCATTGACAAAACATATAGAACAAGTAGATGGTAATAATTAACTAAAGAGTATTTATCACCTTTTCTCCAGTTGACGAAATCTCTTTTCATCATTAATCAGAGAACTATAATTCAGTTTGCTTAATGATTAATTTCCAGCAGCTTTTCCTTGTCTTTCTTTCACAGATCTAATATTGAAACTGTTAATATCAAATATCTTATCTTCTCTTATATATAAAAACCCATGTTTCTCGTCACTTTGTCCACAGGACAAAGTGGCGTGTATCTACGGTGACGAGAAATGTTTGCTTTGTTAGGTCATAAATTTCAAAGTAAATTCATTAAAATTCGTTCTTAGGTATTTTTTATATTTAAATATATTATGTTGTAAAAAGCACTAAACACTATTTTTTCTATGTTCCTTTCTATTTTCCCGTTAATTTTCACATGTTACATATTAGTTTTAAAATAATAATGAATTTATTCTTCAACCATACACATATGTTCATTCTTACTTAATTTGTGAAAAGTAAAACTCCCCAATTTTTTTGTACTTGTATAGTAAAGTGATCTTCTTACCATGGAAAGTTTTTAATTAATATATAAATAAATCATTAATTAAATTTGCATATTTTCTTTTATTAAAGTTTTTTTAATAAATTGTCTTTATGATTTATGTTAAAACTTATAAAAATTTACAAGTACAGATAGACAAAATCAATACATTTTAAATAACATTAAATATAAGGTTGGTAAAAAATAATTGCGTCTTATGACCTTCAAATTCATTTACACTTTTCTCTTTTTTAATTTTCTTAGCTGTTTTAAGTGGTCTAGAACTATTGGATGACTAACGCCTAACTTTTGTACAAGCTCTCGAATTGTAGTGTATGGTTCTGATTCAAGTAACGCCTTCAGTTGGTCATTATGATCTGAAGAAGGACACCCGCGACCTTCTTCAGGCTCAAGGCGCGGCTCTCTTTATCTTCAAGGCTCTCGTCCTAAAACAAAAATTTTTAGAACCACCAATACACCGTACGTACCTTAACAGTACCCACATCAAAAACGTTGTTAATTTTCGAGCAATTTCTGCTACTTTACCACCCGTTTTGAACTAATATAAAAATTGGTCTTATTTATTTCTTTTCTATTTTTCATTTAATACCCCAATTTGAAGTAAAATTAATAATAAAACTAAAATCGATGTTACCAAAATACAAACCGAAAAATGTACAGAAAATGATATTAACATGAACAAGAAAAAATGACACTTTCATAGAAAAAAAATAATGTTGGTATTCAAAAACAAAAACCGCAATTATTTTCCTAGCAACCTAATAGTTAAAGAATGTATTTCAATGAATTTGATGACACTTAAATAAATAAAAAATATTTTGTATTTTAAAATCATATTATATTAATATAAAAATTATGCAAGTTTTGAAACAAATTACAAAATCTCATTAAAATATCTGAAAATACCTAAACATTATTATCAATTAATTTTGATATCCAATTATTTTCTTCATTTGAACTCCTGTATTAATTCTTATGCATCAGCCACATCAATGTGAACATTTTTAGTTAACAATATCAGACAACAATATTAACCAATATTGGATACACACAACCCCGAATGTTATTTACTAATAGTGTTTGTAAACAACACATTCATTTGAGGGTAATATCAGATAACAAAGAATTTTGAAACTAAAACTAGTTCGTAAACAATAGTTATCAAGTATTGTTTGCTGACAATTTTGTTATCTAACAATCGTTACTGTTATACATTGTAATCTTTATTTATGTTGAATAATGTTTATGTTTAAAGTAATTTAAATTTACACTAAAATATATGTTTAATATAATTGAAAGCTAAAATGTCATTTCCTTTTTTTATATTTTTTCTTGTATTTAACAATTAATATTCAAACATTTTTTTTTATTTAATTTCAATTTTTGTGTCTTATTTTATATAAACTATGATTACATTAAATAATAATATCTATTTAAAAATCTTGTTTTCCTTTAAAATTAGAATAAAAAATCTGTATATACTACCATCAATTTATTAAAAAATACAATTATCGTTCTACATATAAAAAATAATTCCATTGTAAAACTTCCATAAAATCATTTTTTTCATGTAGACCACCTCTTCACAACGTCATTCCCCCCACTATACTCAACAAGTAGAACGTTAACCATTTACCTTCCAGATCATCAATGATTTGGTTGATGGATATCTGATTGGTTGACATCATCCACATGTATGTAGCTCTCTCACGGTATACAACGAAAGAGAATATACGATTGCAGTGTGATAAGAAATTTATTCAAAATATTGTATTCGTTGAAGCTTTAGAAAAAAGGTGTCCAATGTTTCAGCTTCTCTGGGCCACATATAAAAAACACTAACACTAGCGGCAGATGATGAGCAAAAAAGTTTGTACATAATTTTCGTAATATCCGCCACCACAGATAAATAAAAGTCCTCGCATAATAATCCTAAATATGCGCCGCTCCGTTTGGAGGGTCTTTAAAAATCGTCGAACAGATTACAAGTATGCGATCAGTGATTTAGAAAATGTACATATCTAAGTAATAAAACTTCTATAATTTTTTTAATATTTTTTATTATAAAAGTAAAAAAAGAGAGAAACAAACTAGTGGGTTATTTGACATTGTTATTGAGAAACTAATGCATCAATATCTGATTCGATGGAAGTAGTAGTAATTCTAGTGAGTTCTCTAGATGCTAATCAGATATTTTGGTTCTAAGTTTACTTCTCGTGTGCTTCATTCTTAAAAATAGTTGTTGATAAATTTAGGTGCTACCAAAAAGCGATGACATGAATAACATATGATTGTGATGTGAGGGATATTTGTCTCTGGAGAGACAGGTCTTATAAAAGTCAAGTAAAGAGACATAATGCAAATTTTTATTAAATTAAATATCAGATTGAAGCTCTATGCATATCATTTGAAAATTGTCAGGTAACATATTTATGTCAACTGAAAATGGAGTAGCAAATATACCAAAATATTGTCTATTTTTCTTGAAACCTATTTTCAAATTCCTGTATTAAATCGAAAAGCAAGGCTGCATATTTCATTGTTGACAGCACTGTGTTTAGCCAACATGTCGAAATGCTTAAAATTGTTTGGCTTTCTTTTGAGCATCCTATAATTTCAATTTCATTTGAAACGCTATTGTGGTTTGAAACATTATATTGATAAGTTAATTTTCACCTTGAGAAAAAAAACACAAAAATCCAATAATATTTTAAGCAAGTTTATGATTTTGTGTTGGGTAACGGGTTAAACAAGTTTGCTTTAGAGTAAAAAAAATATTAGAAATTTTAACATTGTATTTTGTTATTAATTTTTGTAAACTTTTCCAATAAAAATTTATAACTTCCATTTTAAGCAGATTATTTGTGCCTATAATTTGTTAATTTCTGTTATTTGTTAGAGAAGAGCAAGCGGGAGAAAATCTTCTCCTAAAGATTGAAGTCTCCCCCCGCCTCCGGGGGGACAGGTTGCACTGATTTACAAAAAATTTAATGCAAAAATATAAATTGAGTGTTAAGTAAGCTAAAATTAGTATATATTTCAAATATGTAATAGTGACGATAGATCTTAAGTCACTGGTATCCAAACATTAAATGATGACATCGACAAGATCAGGAAGGAATAGATTTGGTCCTTACTAATGATCATAAACTGGCAAGCAAATATCATCAGGCTTGTAAACGATAGAGCTATAGAGGCCTGGGAAGGGGGAGGGTAAATAAGAGCTGTTTGTGGATACTTAGATTTTTTGAAAATTTTCTTAAGCAATAAAATGATGGCAAGAGCAAGAACAACATCTGAATAAAAGGAGAATCTGAAGACAACATCGAGGTACGGGTACATTAAATCCTAAAACTTAATCTCAAGATCATGAAGTATCAAGAGAAAGAAGTTCAACACAACCTCAAAAACTTACCTAAAAAAACTTTCGAATATGCTATTTTGAAGTCACTAAAAATAAAATCAAAACAATGTAAAACAAATATGCTTTCAAAAATATTAAAAACAAACACTCAACCATACTATTTAATTTTATATTTATAAAAATACTAGTTATTTATGATATTGTTTTCGGAAACGACATTTTTAAAAACTGGTATATATTAAAAAACCCATAACACAAAGTTGATAATATTTAAATAAGTGAATACGATTATAATAATTTAATCGACAACCACAGAACCGGTTCTTATCATCGTATGTTCTTTATGTTTGGAATATAAATCATAAACAGACACGCACTCATACATAAATACAAATTTAAAAATAAATAATAAGACCACACTGATGATCCATTTATTTAACGAACGATTGAATTCAGAGATTATAATTCCAGTGAAAGCTCTGGATACGAATGTGTATTTCAGATCACGGGTTTCGTTAACATTTCATCAGTTTTATATTCGATAATTGGTACGTTTTGCGGCGCGCCTTTGCATTTAACATATCGTCACGCGATATACACGGTTTTTTATAATACAAAACCTATTCATTAAAATATTTCCGCTCTGGCGCGGATTTCAAGACAAAACGGTTAATTATATTTAATCTATGTACACAATCAAGCAAGCTTTTAAAGTAATTAATTTTGAATATTAATTTTTCTTGAGAATTCTATTGTTTTACATAAACATATGTACGTGTATATATGTATATATATATATATATATATATGTATATATATATATATGTATATATGTATATATGTATATATATATATATATATATATATATATATATATATATATACATATATAAACAGATAAGCTCCGTATAACACTGTTAGGTTCGTAAAAAATGCCTTGTTATGCGAATTCGGATTAAACGAAATAAACAATTTGTACAAAAAACATGATTAGGTTCAAAAAATTAACAAAAGTATATTATTTTCTTTTATGGCTAATTGTAAGAGAAATATGTTTATTAAAACAGTCAGTAATTGATCAAAAGTATTAGGTTGGTGCAAAATAATGATGTGATACATCATTGTAAATAATTAAATTAGCACTAATGATTTCAGTTTGTCTATTATTTTCATTCTGTAGTATTGCTGAATATAACCTCTTAAATTAGTCATGGAAAAAAGCAAATTCGCGCGATTTTCTTGTATGAGTTTAGATTGGGACGTGAAGCAATAGAAATTGCTCGAATTACAAATTTATTTTTAACGAAGAGTCAATTAGTGAACTTACAGCTCAACACTGGTTCCAAGAAACGAAATATTTATGAGGAAGAGGATTTTAAACGTACTTCAGGTATAGACAACAATGATTTAAGAACAATTATTAAAACCGACCCACGTAAAACAACTCGAGACTTGGAAGAAGAACTCAATGTTGATCATTAAACAGTTGTTCAACATTTAAGCCTGACTGGAAAAACAAAAAAGCTGTATAAATGGGTTCTACGCTGCTCTGCGCTTCTTTTGCATAACAACATTGATCCCTTTCTTGACCATATTGCCATATGTGATGAAAAGTGGATTCTATACAACAGTCTGAAACGTTCATCACAGTGGCTAGACGGAGAAAAAGAACCAAAACAGTTTCCTAAACCGAAATTTCATTTAAAAAAGTTATGATCACTAAAACAAAAAATAACGGTAACTAGAAAAATCGTCGCCAAACTTAAAATAATAAAAACCGTAATCATTTTCACACCAACATAATATTACATATTAAAATTACGTAATGTTTTCTTCTTCATTACTGCTAAACACCACTAAAAGAGCGTGTTTTCTTTCTGGCAAAATATCCTCATCTTCTGAGCTTCCTTCTGCAACGTCTTGATTTCTATGCTCTACTTTTTGCAAAAAATCTTTTATTTTCTATTATTTGCTTTTATCTATGAGATCTTTATAATTTTCGTTGAATGGAACGAAGCATTTGTAAAGTTCTCGTTTAAATATTACGCTTTTTTCAATGGGAGGCTCTACATTTAAATAATAGTACTCCAATTGTTCGGCTAAGTTTATGCCTTCCTATATACTTTTTAGGGTAAAATTTCGAACGTCAACGTTTCCATCTGTGCTGTGGTATGAATTAATTTGGTTTTTTACAGATGCCATTTCCACCAAATTTGCACATCAGCCTGTTCTTCTACGAGTAATTCTTGAATATCTTTAAAACTCACATCATCAAAACCTTCCCTGCCTAAAGATTTAGCAAGTTCTACTATCACATCGATTCTATTTTCTGCTGGTTTTATTAGATTTCTGGTTGAAAATGACTCTGGTCATATATTTTTCCAATAGGCATTTAATGTTGATTGTTTTTTATTTCATTGATGAAGATATGAAATTAATGCAGTCTAAAATTGTAAAGAGTTTCCATGCCTCCATGGCTTCGATAGATTTGTCGTCAACTTTATTCAAAACTCATTGCAATGATTCCCTGATGTAATAATTTTAAAATGAAGCTATAATTCACTGATCTAATGACTAAAGTAATTAAGTTATATTCGATGGTATGAATATTATTTCGACATTTGGGTGATTTAAATCTTTCGGATTGCTTGGTGCATTATCCAATAGCAATAAAACTTTGAAATCTAGATTTTTTTGATTTAAATAGTTTTCCACATTTGGTACAAAACAGTTTATAAGCCATTTTTTAAATAAATCAGTAGTTGCCCAAGATCTCTTATTTGCGGTCCAATATACAGGTAAAGCACTCTTATTTAGATTTTTCATTGCACGACTATTGAAGGATTTATAAACTAGAATAGGTTTTAACATGTGATCACCTGAAGCGTTACTACACATAAGTAACGCTTCACGCTCTTTTGATACTTAGAACCTGGTGTAGTTTTTTCATTTTTCTCAATTCTCAAACCGTGTTAGAGCGGAACTGTGTTTTAGGAATGTCGTATTATATAAGAGTTACCTATATATATATATATATATATATATATATATATATATATATATATATATATATATATATATACGAGGTCAGACAATTAAGTAATGCGACCGGTTTTTTTTTCTCGGCCTGTGGTAACACTGTGAACCTGTAACTCCGCCACCCTAATAGCAGATCCCTACTCTCTCGATTGAGACCTTGACCACACTCGTACGATCATTTCTTCGCCAGCTGTTTAGTGTTTTGTAACAACGCGCGAGTAGTGCATGTCACGAAAATGGAACAGTGAAATTCGAATGAACATCGCTCAAGATTGTCTCGAGCAGGTTGAAAGTGATCCTACTCTTCTCGATCGAGTTATTACTTGTGATGAAAGTTGGTTCTTTCAATATGACCCCGAAACTAAACGACAAAGCCAACAGTGGCTGTCCCCTGGAGCACCAAGGCCAAAGAAGGCGAGAATGAGCAAGTCCAAAGTGAAAACCATGTTGATTTGCTTCTTCGACAGCAAAGGGGTGGTTTACAAAGAGTTCGTACCACCTGGACAAACCGTAAATCAAGTATTCTACCGCAATGTGCTCGAAAAATTACGAAAAAAGGTGCTCAGAGTGCGTCCAGAGATCGCGAAGACTTGGGTTCTGCATCACGACAATGCTCCCTGTCACAGTGCGTTCAGTGTCTCTCAGTTTTTGGCGTCTAAAGGCATCTCAACGTTACCCCAACCGCCCTATTCACCGGAAAAGTCACCCTGCGACTTTTTCCTATTCCCCCATATGAAAAAATTCGTCAAAGGTCGACATTTTGACTCCGTTGAAGATATCCAAGAATCTGTGACGAAGGTACTCGGTGAGGTCCCACAAGAAGTGTTCCAGAATTGTTACGAAAACTGGAAAACTCGCGGGAATAAGTGTATAGATGCGGGAGGGGACTACTTTGAAGGGGATCGCAGCGATGTACCTTAATTTTTAAATATACTCGATTTTTGAATTTTGTCGCATTACTTAATTGTCTGACCTCGTATATAAACAATGACCCCAAAAACTGTTCACAAAAGTAGAAGTTTTAAAAAAATACGAAATTTGATGCACATAGAGAAAACTATTAATTTCTTTATTGGTTATTAAATTTTATAAACAGTGTAATAACAAAAAAATCATTCAATATAAATATTGTATCACTCGTATTACTTGTGCACTACTACTTGTACACTAGAAATTATTTCACCTGCCTTAGTGAGTGAATACTTTTTCGGTTCGCATGCAATGTTTACTGTTTTGCGGAACTCAGTAGACCGTATATCATTATTTTGCTTTTAAGACTGTTTCTATTTTTTTTAGCATACTGCCTATTAAAATTGTTAAATTAGACTTTTCAATACTTTGCCGTACTTGATTGATTCTATCCCATAATTAATCAATGGTTTTTGATAATTCACCAGTGGACATAAGTTTTCTTTTCAATATAGCCGATAGGTGTTCTATTGGTTTTAAGTCAGGAGATAGCGATGGTCAATCCATTACAATATTCTCATTCGTTTGGAGAAAATTTTTCGTAATTTTAACTCTATGTTTGGGGTCGTTGTCTTGAGTAAATACTAAATCTGTTTGCTCACACCCAAACTTCTTGATTCTTAGAAGAAACGAATCCCTAAGGATTTCTATGTAGTCCACCCTTACCTACCGTGTTCACCTGATATTGCACCTTCAGATTACCATTTATTCCGGTTGCTATTTAAATAAGTAAACACTACATTTGAATTTCACTTTAAAAATGCTACAAACTTTTGTTCCAACTTAATATTTCACAAGTCCACTGCAGTTGACTTATATGTTCTGATAATCAGCACACTAAATATGATGGCATCAACGTTAAAATTCGCATAAGAAACAATCAAAAATAATCAAGAATCATTTATTGAATATTTTTAATCAAGATTATTTTATGAATTGTGAGATGAAAAAAAATAATTTGTGAATGTGAATTTAACCACACGTCATAATTGTATATTGTAAGAGAATAAGGTATTACAAATAAAAATTAATACATATTTCAAAATGTTCGAAAATAATATATAAGATAAAAAAAATGAACAAATAAAGGTAAAGTATATTATCTAATATGATAGATTCATGTCATGCTATATATATATATATATATATATATATATATATATATATATATATATATATATAATAGGGATCTTCGCCCCCTGATGACTTTGCTCACTAACCCCCGAACTCGTTGCACTCGTCCACTTCTTAATTATAAGCCCGTACATGCAACCGAATAAAACAATAAACATATTTTAGAAACTCATTTGGTATATATTATTATTATCAGATATATAGCAACGTATCGTTATATATATATATATATATATATATATATATATATATATATATATATATATATATATATAAATATGTGTGTGTGTAGTATATCTATCTATAACATGGCAACCGATTATATTTTGCAACCTTTTAGTTTTTGGTGATTAAATACTATTTTATATATATATATATATATATATATATATATATATATATATATATATATATATATATATTACTCTATAAACAAAACTTAGGTCTATAACAGATTTCCAACCAATTTTATAAATTACAAGTAATGGTTTAAAAAAGATTTCAACTCTTGCCGGTTCTCCGAAAATAACATTTTTTTTAAAAAAAAACAACAATAAATTTGGCTCACATGAAAATAATCAAGTGTCAGAACTGACAAGTTATGTACATTTGAAGTGTATTATGTACAAACTTTAACTATAATACATACATATCATTCTGTATATCTTAGTTTGAAATATTTCGGACATTACATGAGCATTAGTCACGTTTAAATAATAAATTAGTATCGCTTGTTGTAATTAGTAGTTTAACAACCACAAAAAAGAACAATACAGCAAAATGGATACGTAAAATTTTGGTCGAGTTAGTAATAATAACATGGATATGTATATATATATATATATATATATATATATATATATATATATATATATATATATATATATATATATATATAATAATTAAGTTAGAATGCTCTATGTATGATTGGATAGAATTCTCTCAATAACCCCAACTACTAAATAGTTTCATTTTTATTCTTTAAATGTTAAAATACATTTTGTACATTTTTAAAAATTGGAAGATTAGTTACCAACATTTTATAAAGAAATAATAGAATTATATAAAATGAAAATGAAGGCTCTCTCAAAAAAGTATATATCATAATTAATGATAAGAATCAAATTTTAATACGAATATTAACCCTCTCCACTGATTATATAAATTGAATATTTTAAGAATGTACATTTTATACTCTTATTAAAACATAATGTAAAATATATTTATATGGAACTTATATTAAATGGTATTAATATTTATTAGGTGTAAAAATTCACTTGGTACCTTTAAATTGAATCAATCATAACTCTGTTTTAAATTAAAATAATTTCTCATCGGCTTAGGATTTTGAAGTGCCTATTTTAACATTAAAAAACACTATATATCTTAGTCAAACAGTTGGTATAACCTAACAAATCTGTAGTGAATACTAGGGTGTCCGAAAAGCAGCATATCAAGCACCACATATATTTCACATCCCAGTTAAAAAAAAATGCTACCGAAGCCGCGGAAATGATTTGTTCACCTTTGAGAAAGGTGTTCTGATGCAAAAAATGGAAGTAATCCGAAAATGAATTACGACTTCTTCGACTTAAAGCCGCTATCTCTTTTTCGACACGGGATTCGTTAGTTACCTGACAGATAAAGTTATATAAAATAATGGGAAATATATTAAGAATTGAAATGTATTCCATTTTTCTGAAAACAGTCATTTTTTATAAAGATAGTACCGAATTAATTTGTAGAACTAATTATTATAAAAATTAAACGAACAGAAGCAAACTGGCTTAAAAATATTTTTTCAGTTGATAGACATCTGCAATCATTTTTTAAGTTAATAATAAAGATTTTTATAAAAAATTTTGAATTACTAATTGAAGCATGAGAACAAATCAACTCTAAAGAGGTTTCTTAACAATAATTCATTTTTGAAGAGGCGAAAAATCAAATTTAATGGCTTGAATCTTATCAGTAACATCAATTAGGATAAATATGTTAAAACTATACATGCATTAACAAAAAAGCATTAAAATGGGGAATAATTTTCAAAAAATAAAAATGATTGAACTTATTAATATAAATATTCATTTAATGTGTTGACCCGACGTCCTTTTAGATCATCTAAATTTCTTTTCTTTACAAGTCTGGTAATCGAAAAGGACGAACACATCAGCACAGCGCACCAACAGGATTATTGGTATAAAAACATGAAATTATAATGCATTTATTTAAATTTGTACTATTTTTTCTATCCTCAAAACCTCCTGAATTTATTCGCCTCTCCAAAAAATTAATCAATAATAAATTGCTTTTGTGTTTAAAAAATATGATCACTTTATTATTGCATGCTTTTATATTTCAATATGCTTTCTGCATATTTCTTTGTCAATGCCAATATCATTTTAATAAAATTAATGGTAATTTCTTATACCTTTTTAAAACACTTTTAGACGTATTTCTAAAAAAAAGTGATAGTTTTAACTTCATTTTTTTCTAAGTCAATATAATATTTATCTGTCAAACAAATACATATTTATTCTGTTTTTAATGAGTTTTTTTTAAAAAAAATTTAATATAACACAGATTTCTACTGTTTTTTTTATTTCCCTTTTACTATAACAAATAGTCATAAATATAAAATATGTTAAACTTATATAGCCAATCATAAAAAGTGTACATAAATTTCAAAGTATCTCAAATAATATTTTCTAAACATGTGTAAACACATGCAACATCTTTATAACATGTGTACGAATATTTTCGAAACTGTTTTCTGTTAAAAAATTATACAGTTGTTTTAGTTTTATTAAATGACAAGTTTAAATCAAATCATTTAATATTGTAAGGCAATAACCGATAATTCACTTTTACAAATAAATTATTTATTCATCTCGCAAACAATAAAAGATTTTTCTTTTATTGTTTCAAAAATGTTCAAAAAATCATTAGTTCTTTTTGATAGGATCACCATCGAAATGCATATAAACCTATCATCTGAGAGGACCGAGGTATAACGTTTAACCCTTATCGATCGGTTTGTTTTTCCAGAAAATTTCTGCTAGGTCTGGTTATTTTAACAATTTAACACTTTTTTAACACTTGTTACTATTATTATAAATTACAATAAAAAAACAAGTAATTTTTACATAAATACTTAAGAATTGTTTATCGGGTATTTGCTTCATTATTTTTTATAATCAAATAATGTATGAGGTCGTGAAAAACATTCTCCACTATGTAACCTTGGATGGTCATCGCATGTTTGACAAAAAATTCTAATTACTTTTCTTCCACTCGAACAGATCTCTTGGAGTAAGCCACACAATCATTTTTCTTATCATAGAATAGTTGGTTTAGTTCATGAAATTTTCCATTCAATTGGTGTTGAGGATTAGAAGGTATAAGTTATCGTCCAATAGTTGTAGGTGAGTGAAAATCACCAACAAGTTGTTTTACCCATTTTCAGGCAAACTGCAAATGAAGCATTGGTTTATTGCCTTTTCTTTCTTCACAAAGTTTATATAAAATGTACGCATTTATAGCACTAACTTCCAGACCCCAGAAAATGGTACAAAAATCCATACAATAAAATTCTTATTAATTAAAAAAGGATATCTTGCGTTAGCAGATACTCGATCAACATGGTTGCTGTTTGGAGACATATGACTAGAAATCCTGCTTCTGTTGGTTTCTGTATAGCTACATCTGACCAATAAGGGTTAACTTGCATATTATTTTCGAATACGTACGGATTTAAAAAAAAGTGATAAATTTTGTAAGACTACAAATCATTTAGTAAATATACAGTGGCTAGGCAAAGTATTCAAACAGTTAGCAATTTTAAACAAAATACTAATTTTCTTTTTAAATTGAAGGTATTATTTTAGAATTTTCAATATTTTGTTTTACTTAAACCTATTATATTTCACTTATAATTATAAATTTAATTTTCATTAATACACTTTTCCAGAAAACTAAAAAATGTACAACGTAAAGTATTCAAACATTGACATAAAGAATCATCAAAATGTAATGTAATTTTTATATTAATATTTTGTAGGGTTTCCATTAGCATTAATTACAGCTAGAAGACGTTTTGGCATAGATTTAACTAAATTTCGTGTTTGTTCAAGCGTTATTCTGTTTCATTATTCCAAAACTATCCTTCTTAGCTATTCTTTATTGAAAATGTCATGTTTACTGATACGCTCTTCCATAAGGGCCCAAAGGTTATCTATTAGATTCATGTCTGGCGATTGAGGAGTTGACAGTTCATGTGGGTAATTATAAATGATCCACTGGGGTACATTGTAAACGGTGTGTTTCTTGTTGGAAATAAAAACCTCGATCTATACCCATATTTATTGCACTTTCTTTCAAATTATTTTTTAATATGGTTCAATACATCATCGAATCCATGGTCCCATCAATTATTGCTAAGTTACCTGGACCTTTGGCCGACATGCAGTTTCACATCATTACTCCTCCGCCACCGAATTTAATAGTTCTTTGAAGACTTTTAGAATTGAGTTCTTTTCCAAATTTTATCCATACTAGAATACGACCATTTGACCTAAAAATGTTGAACTTACTCTCGTCACAGAAAGTTACAATATCCCAAAATTTGAAACCACATCTAAGTACTCTTTTGCAAACTCCATACGTTTTTTCCTTTTTACTTCAATTAATGCAGCTTTTCTTCTAGCGACTCGAGCTCGATATCCAGCTCGGTGAATCATTTTTCTTATTGAATCGGCACTTACCCAATTGTTACTAGTGCTGTTGATATGATGATAACTGAAGCTAAATTTGGAGCACTAATTCTGGGATTTTGTTTTGCCTCGTGTAGACTTTTTCTTTATTATTTGGATGTCGTTTTCTTTGGTCGACCGATACCAATTTTATTGTCTAGTTTTTTTTCCTTCTTATAACCCTTAATTGGGCTATAAACGGTATGACGACTTCTTCCCATAATTTGTCTAATTTCACTTAGTGTTTTATTTTATTCTTGATGTTTTATAATTAATTTTCTAATAAAGAACAGCTAAAAAGGGTACTTTTGAAAGAATGGAGCAAAATGATGCCTAAACAAATACAAAATTTAAGTTGTAAGTCTATGCCAAAACGCCTTCTAGCTTTAATTAAAGCTAATGAAACCCTATAAAATATTAATTAAAAAATTGCATTACATTTTGATGGTATGGTTTGAATACTTTTGCGTTGCATATTTTTTAGTTTCCTGGAAAAGTGTATTAATGAAAATTAAATTCATAATTATAAGTGAAACACAATAGGATTAAATAACACAAAATAGTGGAAATTCTAAAATAGCGCCTTTAATTTAAAGAGAAAATTAGTATTTTGTTTCAAATTTCGAACTGTTTGAATACTTTTGCTGGTCACTGTATAAGCAATGATAACTAATTCAACTACTTTAATCATCAGAAATAGTTTAATTTATTGTTTGAATTTATTTTCATCGTTAACCACATAAATATCTGAACAAAGTATTTTATTCAAAGATTGACATATAATATGAATGTATTACAGCACTGGCATACTAAAAATTAATAAGAAGCCTCGTAAAAATCGAAAAATAAACCAATTATAACGTGACTAACATACATATACCACTAAATATGAATGCGACCAGAGATTGTTGGCGTAGTGAGCCTCGTCTATCACATGACCTTCAATTAGTTGCAGCGCATTTATCTATTTTAGTTATAATTTCTGAAGATAACAACACAACACATTGTACAGCTTGGCGTTTCGCTTGTTTACTCTGTGTTTTTGTTTCTATTGCGTTGCATTTTGACCAGCTTGTGAGGCGTGGTCTGTTCAAGGTTATACTAACCGAAACCTGAGATATGGGTCACATAATGTGGTAGGCGCATTGGATATTTGTTCTCCAGCAATACTTAATTAATCGATAAAATGCAACATGGCATATGTGGGCCTACTGTTATCTGGCCACACCTGATAGTTTACCACCAAGAATTGTAATGGAATACAAAAACAATCGTTAGCCATTATTTTCCATTTTGAATAACTACGATTTAATGTGAACATCACATAATATTTTTTTAAATTATTTCAATTATAATATACCGACGAAACATATGATTTATGTACAGTGCGTTTCAAAATTCATCAGACACGTGCAGTTTTAAAAAAAACTTATAATAAACTTAATTGGTAAATAAAATTTAAATTCTATTTTAACGTAAACATTTATGAATACCATTAAAATTAAATTTTATACTATTTTTTGAATATCCATTACTTTAATTACACATAAATTCATTTTAACAAACAAAAATCAAAAAAATCATCTCACAAAAGTCATCGGACAAAAAAATAAATTTGGTGAATTCCCCGAATATCAACAATATGTTAATAGTGACACGTTCATTTGTTAGTCTAACAATATTATATCTAACGTAAGAATACGTCTCGGCTTTTTTATTGTTCAGATCGCACTATTTAAAAACAAGAAATGAGTCGAAAGGAAACTTCAACAAAAATGAGGAAATTAATTATTTTTCATTATAATGAAAATAAAACAGTGCGGAAATTGCAGAAATAGTAAAAACAAGTCGTTAAACTGTTTTCGATTTAAAAAATTTTACATTGAAAACTGTATAAAAAATAAAATTTGTTTTGGCCATCGAAAATTATTAAATCAATGTAGTGAACAACTTGTTTTACGAGGTATTAAGAAAAACCGTAGAACAAGTGCAGGAAAAATTGCTGTCATCAATCTAGAAGTGACAACAGGAATAGGCGTGGATTCTGAAATAATGATGAGAACCACCAGAAACTTCGGTTATCACGGAAGAACCGCAAAAAAGAAATTCTTCGTCAGTGAAGAAAATCAAGCGGGATGAAAGCGGGAATGAAAGCAAATTTAACATTTTTGGAAATAATGGTTGTCTAATTGTATAGTGAAAACCTAATGAAAATTTAAAAAAATTAAAACCGACAATAAAGCATGGCGGTACCGGTTTTATGGTTTGAGGGTGTATGTCAGAGGTTGGGATTAGAGATTTAGTTTTTATTGATGAAACAATAGATCAGAATGTATATTTAAATATTTTGAAAAATCATTTAAAGCAAAGTGTAGAGAAATTGGATCTAAGCAACAACTTTAAATACTATAAAGGTAACGACCCGATGCACAAAGCTCATATGGTTTGTCTCTGGTTGCTTTATAATTACCTAAATATTATAGAAACCCCGCCGCCACAGTCTCCGGATCTTAATTTAATTGAACATCTTTAAGATGTACTGGAAAAAGATTGAGAAAGCACATCATAACATCAAAAGAGGGATTAAAAAAAATTTTAACTCATGAATTGCAAAATATTTCATCGGAAGTGACCACAAACTTGATAGAGCTAAGAAGATTAATAAAAGTACTGGAAACAAAAGGTAACCCCGCCAAATATTAAAGTAACCCTCAGTAAAATTTATCATTAATATTGTGTATTTATTATTTCACTATCCAATGATTTTTGTGAGATGATTTTTTAACTTTTGTTAATTAAAAACAATTTGTTTAATTAAAGTAATAGAAATTCAAAAAACAGTGTTAATTTTAATGACATTTACAATTGTTTACGTTAGAATAAAATTTAAATATTATTAGAAATTAAGTTTATTTTATAAGTTTACTTCTAAGCTGTACGTGTCCGATGACTTGAGATCCACTGTATATAATTTTCAATAGCAATCTTCTTCAAAGCCACAGGCACAAAATATTTGTTTTGAACACAGACATAGTATGAAAATAATTTGAAAGATCTTGCATTCGTTTTATGAAAGTATGTTTATAATTATATATATTTATAGTCATTTCAAAATATTTTGTAAATACTTTTTTTATATATATTTATGTTGAAATATTAATTATTTATTATAAAAGGAATTTCTTTATAATTTTACGTTTCATTGATTGAAAAGGAATTATAATTATTAAATTATACATTTAAGAAAACATAAACATTAATAATTTGGACAGAGCATATTGACATATTTTCATCAAAGAACTAAGATTATAGTAAATACCAGAAGCCTGCTAGTGTTCCCATATGTTAACCTTAAAATGGAAGATGGCAGGCCCTCCAAATACACGAAACGTCTATCCTTCAGTGATCTAAATGCTTCTATTTAATTTATACTATACTAGCTTTTGAACCACAAGTATGAAAATATAGGGTTTTCCAATAAGGACCTAATTTTTTAACTTGAAATAAAACACAAAATTTGACCTAAAATTTCAAGTACCTTTATTGTAAATAATAGTTGATGGTATTCCATTTATAAATGAAAAATAATATCGTGTAAGTGACGGCTGGGTGCTTTCTTGCAAGTAACCATTATTTTGTTCAAATTTTCAATAACATCACTACACAACTGAGGCTCTATTTTACCAGTTACTCTTCATATTTCATTTTTTGGTCGGAAATTGTTTTTAAATTATTGGCGTACACCTGCCCTTTAACATGACCCCAAAGGAAGTAGTCCAACGATGTTAAACCGCAATATCTCGGTGGCCAATGAATTTCTCCATTTCTGGAAATAACGCGAACCAAATCAATAAATTAATTGTTTTCCCAGCTGTGTGGTTTATTACACCGTCTTGCTGAAACTTATAACTTAAACTACAATAAACTTTTATTTGATTTTTGGCGACTGACTTGCAATTTGACTTGAGAATCCACAATTTGATTATTAGATATTGTTGGTCAGAATAGTTTTTGAACAGCCGGATATTTTTTAAATATTTTTTTAAGTTGTGCTTATCAAAGAAGTGTCTACCAATAATCAGATACTTCTTTCAATTTTAAAAAAAAAAAGGAAAAAATATTTTTTTTCTACAATTTTCCAAAATTTTGCAATTTTGCAATGTTATTCGAAAAGCAACATATTAGGCATTACATACAATTCACATTTCAGTTGAAAAAATACTGCCGAAGCCACGGAAATGATTTTTTTCAACCTTGGAGACGGTGTTCT
Organism: Acanthacorydalis orientalis; assembly: GCA_034766995.1. Classification (NCBI taxonomy): domain Eukaryota; kingdom Metazoa; phylum Arthropoda; class Insecta; order Megaloptera; family Corydalidae; genus Acanthacorydalis; species Acanthacorydalis orientalis. Next base: position 5,712,868 of record CM068321.1, on the reverse strand, counting down.
GATACATAAAACATACAAAAAATGCTAAAACAGTGAAAGTAATTCGAAAATGCATTACAACTTTTTCGACTCAAATCTTTTTTTCGACAAGGGATTCGTCAATTACCAGTTAGATAAAGTTATATAAAATAATGAGGGATATTTTAATGATTGAAATATTTTTGTGAAAATAGTCATTTTCTATAAAAAAAGGCACCGAATTAATTTGCACACTTAATTATTATAAAAATTAAACGAATGGAAGCAAACTAACTTTAAAAAAATTTGCGATTAATAGGAATATGCAAACATTTTAAAGTTAATTATGTATGTGTTACGTTAATGTAGAAAAAATATTTTTTTTCCTAGTTTTGAAAAATTTTAAATTTTGGTCTGTTTTAATGTAAAGAACTTAATTGCATATATATTCTTTTTTTTTAAAAAATTAAAGATAAAAACAAAAAACAATAAAATTTATATAGTGGTTCTTGAAAAATCTCAGGTTAAAAGTTTTTACTACACTGACGAAGTTGGTTGTCATTTTGAAATTTGATTAGTTAATCTGTCGCATGTTGGTGTTTTTCTCACTTTGAAATATGTGCACAGTAACTTGATACAACTTAGTACAGAATAATCAACCAATAAAAAGTGTGTATTTTTAAAAATCAATCATGCGCAGAATTTGTCTGCAACGTCGCAATTTCAACTAATATAACTGAACTCAGTTACAAAATACATTCAGGGTTTACATTATGATCAGCTGTTGGTGGTATAAATCATGTCAAGAAAATCTGATTTATATTATTACCTGTTATATAAAATATATATCGTCATTTTACTGACAAAAAGTATTAAATTAATTTCGCAATCATTGAAATATTTGAGTTCAAAAATAAAAAAAAATCCCATGAAAAATTCAAAATTGTATTTTAAAGTTATTTTTAATTTACATTTAGTAAACAAATATTTTAAATATACAAATTAATGTACATATGATAACAAAATTATTATTAAACAAAGAAAATTACCATAATGACACATCATGATTTTTTTAAATATATTCTATAGTAGTATTTCAAAATAAGTGACTTAAACGCTTTGGTTTCAACTATAAAAATAATATTTACATAGGACATTCTTTTATTATTCTTAACATAAAACGAATGTAACATAATATGATTATTTATTATTAACAACACAATTTCTCTAATTATATTTCATCACTCAGAGTCCTATTCCAAAATAATAATCTAAATACTAACTGACACAAACAAAGCATTGTATTAAGCATGAAATTCTTCTGAAATAACTATCATTGTGCAAAACCAAATAAGGTTATCTTTATTCTTTACATTAACTGATAATGGTTGGATATAAACTTTTTTCATGTTTCACATTATGTGAGGTCGAATTCTGTCAGCAATTTCAATGGACTAGTATTCACTTCGATAAGCATGTTTAGGACAAATGTGCTAGAATCCGATGTCTCATATTTCATCGATTTTATAAAATCGGTCTACACAGTATCTTTTTAACTTTTTTATTAATACTTATTGACTTGGATAATTTTTACAGCTCAAAACCCACCATATTCAAATTCTATAATTTTATAAGAAATTTTGATTCGTTTCCAATCTAAATTATTATCTATTTATAAATGTTGATATCCATACAGTAATACTGAAAACATATTTATTTTCCGTACTTAATTACCAATTATCCTGTTACGTATATGAGAAATTATTGTTCTTTTCTCCCTTCGCAGTACAAGAGACGAACACAAAGACTCAGTATATGTTAGTCTTGTAGGTCGAGGTTTTCGCTAAGAAATGGAGCAGCTCAATTAATGTAATTCAAAAATTTACAGGAAAATATTTTCTTACTAGCTTCAATAACCAATTCTATATTATAGTACTCTAAATACAAATTTTCTGACTTTTCTCAATTTATATTCAATTACATATCTTTATTTGCATATTATTTACAGCATATATTAACATAGTGAATTCATGTGAATTCCTATTTAAACCTTCACAAATGTATGTCAGAAAATAAATAAATATCAGTTACTTATAGAGGAAACCTTTTTATCTAACTCAGTTCATATGTTTTTTTGAAAAAAAATATGTCTAAGGAGCTTAAAAAATCAAAAATATTAAATGTGACGATAGAGAAAATAAGTAATGCTTATATTGAAAAATAGAAGTAAATACAAGTTTAGAAATATAATAACAGAAATGCAAATGAGACATTAAATTTATTGTTTATTAATTATAATACTTCCAGTTTTTAATATTGAAAACAAACATATACATTGTACCAAAATGTCTCCACATACTTGTTATACTAGTTTTTTGGTTGTAACAGATATAGTAATGTGTTTATTATAGAAATATGTCAATCACATATTTTACAATCATACAAGCAGAATGATACAAAGAAATTATATTATTTGACAATAAAAATGATAAACAAATGGAAACAACAAAACCGAGTGTTTTAAACTCGAAAAAGTCTTCAAACACTTAACACATATGTAATTATTAATTCAATGAAATAAATGTTATCGGTCTTTTTAAAATGTAAGTATTAGATTGACAGAAAAATAATTATGTTTTATGACCTTCAAATTCATATACATTTTTTAATTAAAGTGGTTTTAAATGGTCCGAACTGTTGGATGCCTAACGCCTAATATTTGTGCATTCTTGAATCGTTGTGTTTGGTTCTGATTCAACTAACGCCTTCAGTTGGTCGTCATAAACTGAAGAAGGACGCCTGCTACCTTCTTCATCTTCAAGGTTTTCGTCCCCAATAAGAAATTTTTGGAACCACCATTGCACCGTACGCTCCTTAACCAAAAGCACCGTTTACTTTACGAGCATTTTCTGCTACTTTATCTCCCGTTTTGAATCATAAAAAAATGCTTTTATTTTCTTCTTTTCGATCTCTAATTCAATAGCTCAATTTGAATCATCACAAAATCAGTCGATGTTATGAAAATACAGACCGAAAAATGTATTTTAAAATGATGTTAACATGAACACAATAACATGACAATTTCAGTGAAAAAATTAAGGTTACAAATCAAACAAAAACCGTAATCATTTTCCTACCAACCTAATAACTTCTTGACTCACCCTTTTCATTTATAACTTAAACATTCGTTTCTTTAATACATCTACTAATTTTTTTACTACTTCCGAATCGATGAAATTCTATTCTTCTTATATGGCAATTTTTAGCTATTCTTTGTTGAGAATGGTATGTTTTTTAAGACCTTTTTCTATTTCGTCTCATAAATGCTCTATAGAGTCCATTTCTGGTGGTTGTGCAGGTGTATGAATCTGTTTTGGTATATTAAATATCATCCATTTCTTGTCCCGTCGTCCTATATGCTTGGGGTCGTTATCCTGTTTAAAATAAATGACTCTCCAAGTTTGAGTTTTTTTGGTCACTAAGATTAAAAATTTTTCCTCAATATATTCAAACAAACATGCTGGTCCATCATATCTTAAATAAATTTCAAGTTACCAACCTCTACAGTACTCATAGCCCCCCAGACTAGAACATTGCTTCCACCATATTTTTACAGCAAAACACAAGTTTATAGTTTTCAGCTCTTCTTTTTTCTTCCTTCACATCAAAATCCTCGCATCAGAACCAAAAACATAAATTTTCGACACATTAGTAAGCAGAACTGATTTCCAAAGCAAGGATGTTTATTATCATGAGTCTTTGCAAATTGAAATCTTAATATTTTGTTTTTCCTGGGTGCATATCCGTTAAACGTCGTTTAACGTACATTTTTAATTATTTCGGGTACAATTTCTAATTTTATTAATTTTTTAACATATTTATTTAACTCAAGTCCACTTGTTTTGGAATTTTCATTCATAATTTTCAGAATAGCTCGTCTGTGTACATTTCCTATTTTTTTTGTGCGACTAGAATGCTATCTGTTTTTAATTGTCTCTAGTTCTTTATGTCTATTAACTACACACTGCACTGGTGCATGTGACTTTTTGATAGTGTTAAAACTCAAATATCAGTATTCAGTATCAGAAGTAAAAATTACTTTAAAATCCCAGCTGGCCACGACATACGATATAAATTTTATCTATCATAGCTGACCAGTGTACACGATACGAATTTCATCTATCATAGCTGGCCAGTATATATTGACGAGTTTCATCTGTCTCTCCCGCTGTCAACAAACAGTATCAGTTAAAATATTTGTTAGTCTACAGTACAATTCAAAATAGGGTCTGCATTGGTCATTATTAAATAAAATACATTTATCATTAAATTAATAAGAGTGTGCAGTTTGACATTACAGAAGGTCTCCAATATGTGTGCTACACCAACTCACACTTACAGACAGTTTTCGCAATCTGACTCAATGAGTGTCCTTCAAATCTTAAATTAATAATTTACTCACGAATTTGCATATGTATTTAGTTGGTAGAAAAATAATTCCGGTTTATGACCTTCAAATTCAAATACATTTTTTTATTCTAGCTGTTTTAAGTGATCCAGAACTGTTTGATAACTAACTCTTACTTTTGTATCAGCTTTCGGATTATTGTGCGTGATTCTGATTCAACTAACGCCTTTTGTTGGTAGATATGAATTGAAGAAGGATGCCCATGACATTATTCATCCCGAAGTTCTTGTTGTTTTTTGGAACCACCATTTACACCGTACGTTCCTTAATAGTACATAGTATAATTCTAGTATAATTCTTCTAGTGTGAGTTCCTTAATAGTATCCACACTAGAAGAATCGTTTAGTTTAGGATCAGTTTCTTCTGATTTACCATCCATTTTGAACTCGTACAAAAAATTGCTCTCATTTGTTTCTTTTCCATCTTTAATTCAATAGACAAATTTGAAGTAAAATTAATAGTAAAACCAAAGCGATGTTACCAAAATACAGACCGAAAAATGCATTTTAAAATGATATCAATATGGAACACAATGAAATGGCACTTTCATTTAAAAAATTTAAGATTAGAATTCAGAAAAACAAACGCAATCATTTTCATACCAACCTAATATTTTCATTTTTAGACTTATTTTTGAATCACGTTAAGTAAAATCAAATTGAAAACTGAAGTGTCAAGTACACTTACAAATAAACATGTCAGTGAAAGAGAGACTCCCGTGGTGGTAAATAACTAAACCCATAGATTAATGCTATAGAATCTTTTTTGACTCTTATATCTAAGGTGACGTTGTTTAACATAATATTAATTTTTAAGTAACATATAAATATGGTTCATTTTATGGTAATCTATTAAACTGAGTTTAGATTATAATTAACCATAGAAAGTTTAAAAAAGGTAAACAATAACAAATTAAGGAAAAATCGTAGTTATAGCTTACTGTATGGAGACTTTTTTGATTCAATATATATATATATATATATATATATATATATATATATATATATATATATATATATATATATATATTTAGATTTACTAAGTGTGAATACAAGGCAAGATTTAATTAGCTATTCTCATTTCGTCATGGTAATAAAGCAACGAATTAAGAACAGCATTGTGAATTATTTGATGAAATTATTTATGAAGATTAGATAATACTTATAAAATACGTTTTAATGTATTCGCTGTAACACAAAATCATTTTTCTATTCCTTTTAACACAGACACACCCACACACGTATACATGCATACATACATTCATATATATATATATATATATATATATTATTTTTTATTATATTTTTCTTAATTTTTTGAATGTTTCTGGAAAAATTATACTTACTCAAAAGTTAAGTATTACAGGCGACCAATGTTTACTTTGTGTTCAGACATTTTTTTTTTGAAAATGATTGTAGTTTTTTATAATATTGTGAAATATCTTAAATATAAATATGCAGTCCATTTAGGTGTACCATTTACTACTGTTATTATACAGAGTGTACTTGGAGAAAGACAACTCAATTTAACAAATTTATTTAAAAGGAACTGAAATAAAAGTGAAAAACTTTTTTTCGAATGGATAGAAGAAAGATATCTGAATAGTAAGAGAGGATCCAAGTACTAAATAAGAAAGATACTTCTGCAGATCTATTTGAGTAAGAATTGGCAGAAGTTTAAAAATAAGAAGAGTTGTGGGCAAACATGAAAGGATGTGTTTATAGAACATAACGTGTTAAACCAGAATTTTTTTAAGGTTTTTAAGGTGATAAAGAATTAATTAAGGAAAAATTTTTGACCAGTCTTGCTTTATAGGGTCTTCACAAAATCAAAGAAAATAGAATAGATATTCAGACATATATAAATACACACTATACATTATCTCCTTTTAAGACACACACACACACACATGTATATATATATATATATACATATATATATATATATATATATATATATATATATATATATACACAATAAAACATACAGTTGTGTAACTTTCAGAAATGAATTCTTTTTTCATTCCATAAACAACAAAAAAGAGGTACTGATCAAAAATATTCAATTAATAATTATCGAACATTTTTAATTGTTAATTGTGCGCATTTAAAGGTAATGTTATCTTTCTCAAATCACCAAGATATAAAGAAATCACTATTTTTTCTGTATCTTCGTGTTTTACAGATGATGAAAATGGACATAATCAATATAATCATGATTTATTGAAAATTTTTGACTAGACTGTTTTTTTATGGTTTGTTGAGTGAAAAAAATAAATTTATTTGTGAAAGTACTCTGCCTAATTTTCCTGCTTAGCGACTTCAAGTAAAAGTTTATAACATGCTCCTTCTATGACATTCTTCTTTAAAATTCAAAACAATGACTATTGTAATGAAATATTATATTCATATGATCCAATAAATCCGTATAATATAAGATAATGATATTTCAAACTTATAAATAAATATCAACCATGCGCTTAATTTCGTTATCGTTTGTATATATAATACAAAAACACCGGAACCAAATGTTACGGGATTGTTACACACATATGTATATAAAATATTCTATGTTACCTATCTTTAAAATCAAATTAAAACTACCACCTTTTTATAACGGAACATTTAGAGTGCACCTTGAATAAAATAACAAAAACAAAGTCGTCTTAATATACATACACACACACACATATTTATATATATATATATATATATATATATATATATATATATATATATATATATATATAGCTGAAGTATTTTACTACGCAGTTCTCTAAAAACGTTTGTTCTCATATTGCAGGTGCTACACATATGCAATAAAAAAAAATTCGCCCGAACCACACACATAAACAACACATTCTCTCTACACAGTTCTTGTTTCACAAGTTCCAACAACATCGGAACACGATATCCAAAAAGTATTCACAATTCTTTCCAGTTTGTCGGCATTTCTCATACATTCTGTTTTTAACATACTTATTCCAGTTAATTTATGCTTATACGGAAGCGATAGATTTTCAATAAAACCGGCTACAATAAAAACCAGATCGTCGCGACCGACTGTTTATTAAAATCAGTTTTATGTTACACTATGTATCGAAAACAGTTTTTCTTTCATTTTTTTTATACGTTGCCATTCTTTTTAAATTATAGTAAAGTCGTTTGAATGAGACACGGATGCCGCCGCGAAGGTGATAAACGTTGAAAAACGGTCTATTATTAGCATACGATATATGAAAAAATGGTATGAGTTTTTTTATTGTTATTTAAGAGAACAAAAAATACATATATTTATATGATTTGAATTGCAGAAATGAAAAGAAGTGACAGATATGTATACTAGGGAAAAATACCTTTATTTCTCGTATATGATTACTTTTATCTATATATATCTTCACAAGAATTATTCATCATTCTGATAATATTATATTTATGTCACAAAAACAAATTTAACAATTATTAGAAATTTTTCAAATTTTCTAAAGTACATATATATATATATATATATATATATATATATATGATATATACAGTGGAATCTAGTTATTATAATCACGGATAATGTTATAAATTGGTTATTGTTATCATAATCAGTTGGCGGCAAAATACTCTATATAAAATTAATTAAAAATAATCCCCCTATTATAATCAAACTTCAATTTGTTATCAATTCTGATAATTGTACTTACGGACTAACGATAAGAATTGTTACTAGATCTTGTAACCTTCGAACACTGCATCGTTAATTCAGTACCAACGTATCATATGAACTTTAAAAGTTTATTACCGTAGGTAAATTCGTGTGCACATTATAGTTGAACTTGATGAAATTCAAGATTAATCTGATGCAAGTGCAATTGCAAAAAAGATTTCCCTTCTTGATCCATTTCCTAGTAATGTCTTGGAAGCAAGTCTGCGAAAACTACTTCCGAAAAGGTTGATTTTCTAAAAAAAATGCTGAAACTCCTACTTCCGAAGAACTTGACCTTACAGTTGAAATTTGTCTAAAGACGAATTTGAAAATGGGGTGGATATAGATAGAAATATTGAAGTGGCGGCTACAGTGATTGTATATTATAAAAATATGTCGAGATGTTGCTGATGATAACTCCAAATTATAAGAAGAAAATGGACGTAACCTATTTACAGCAGAAGAAATTTCAGAAGTTCCTCCAACTCATGTCCAGATGCAAGAAACTCTTCGAATTCTTCGTCGTGGTGTGCAATATAGAACAATAAACTCCAAAAAGCATTATGCCTATGAAAATTACATTCAGGAGCAAACAAATGACAGTCAACACTTGATTAGTTTTTCAAATAAATTTTATGTTGTTTTCAAAAACAGTTTTTTTTATAAGAAATGCAGCATATATAAATATGTATTTTTGTATTAAATGTACAGTTTATGATAAATATAAATTGTACAATAGTCATAATTATTTGTAATAAATTGAGTTCAACAATAAAGAAATTTTATCCTTTGTTTAATGTAATTAACCGATTATTATTATCAAAAATTGCAAGTCCCAAAGTGATCATAATAAGTGGATTTCACTGTAAGTATATATATATATATATATATATGCAGGGACAGATTAACCCAGCTGGGGACCCCTGAAGGTAAAATTTACGAGGCCTCCAAAATTTATCCGACCAAAAAAAACTTCTTTGTGTAAAAATGTATTTTATAACATTTTTCTTGATATCTATAACTTTATTCTATAAATATATAAATTATATCAAAATAAAATATTCTAAATTATTTTTCAAAAAAAAAAGAAAAAAACTTTCAAGTCAGTAACATTTTAACTGAAACCCTACATTTTATTTGAAGAAGTTAAATAAATTTTTTTCTTGATTTTTGTCGAGCAAACTTATCAATTATTTTTAAGGTATTGATATTATTTAATATTTCTTGTTCTATATACAAAGCGTCATACTATTTAGCCTTTCCTCTGACATTGTATTATAAAGATAGTTTTTCACTCTTTTCAACACTGGGAACGATCTTTCTCCCAATCCATTTGAAATAAGAATAATAAAAAAAATTAAAATATTTTCAACATTTGGAAACTTCATTTGCTGCCTGGTATATTTTTGTGGTAGTATTGAATTTGTTTGTATCTTGACATATAAAGAGGAGGAATTGTTCCAATTCATCATCAAAATGCATAATATCAATCTTGTGGGTCCCTTTTAATTTTACACTCTCTTCTTTTTTGAATGAGGTAAATTTAAATCGACGAATATTTTAAAATTTTCTATATTATCCTTACATATTTTATTTATTCGAGTAAGTTCTGCACCCATACCATCACAAAAACGATATTAAAAGAATTAAAAATGAAATGTTCTCATATAGAAAATTAATACGTTTCCATATTATTTTTCAGTGGCCTACGTATTTCATTCTATTCATCAAAAGTTTAAAATGTAATGTCTATTGCTTCTTTTACTAGATTAAAACATTGATCACGCAATAATTTAATGAAATTTTCTAATAATTTTAACAAAACAAAACCTTTAATTCATTTTAAGACATTGAAGTGTAAGCTGCGCTTTTTTATGTAATGATTGATTTTTCCCTCATCCCGGAGCCCCCGGCGGCCGCCAGGTCCAACACCCGCTTGACCCGCCACTGTATGAATGTAAAATTCTATAGTATTTTATTTATAATTAAATAACTGTAAGGATTAAAATACATTTTTCTTAAAATATTTCCACTTGACCAAAATGATATTTTTTAAAATTTTTTTTAACATTACAACGTATTTTATGAAGATTATTAAGTTGATAGGAGAACAATTTCTGTTTTGGTTTTCTGAATTCTAACCTTACTTTTTTCAATGAAAGTGTCATTTCATCGTGTTTATGTTAATATCATTTTAAAGTGCATTTTTCGGGCTGAATTTTGATAACATCAATTTTGGTTTTATTTTTAATTTTGCTTGAAACTATCCTGTTGAATTAAAGATGGAAAAAAACAAATAAAAGCATTTTTTGTATGAGTTCAAGACGGGTGCAAAGCAGCAGGAACTGCTCGTAAACTGAACAATACTTTTGGTGTAGGTACTGATAAAGAATGTGCTATGAAATGGTGGTTCCAAAAATTTCGTGCTGGGGACGAGAGCCTTGAAGATGAAGAAAGTCTTAGGCGTCCTTCGCCAGTTCATAACGACCAACTGAATGTGTTAGTGGAATCATAACCACGCACAACAATTCAAGAGCTTGCACAAAAGTTAGGCGTTAGTCATCCAACAGTTCTGGACCACTAAAAACAGCTACTGTATGAAGCTGTATATGAATTTGAAGGTTATAATTGTATAAATATAGGAGATACATAAGTATACATAAAAGAAGATTCGAATATAAACAATTAAGATGATTACTAGTATTACGTTGATATGGTTTTAATTTACTAATTTTCCATGTTTGTTTGTAAACATACATTTGTATATGAATTTGAAGGTCATTTATTAAAAATAACATCTCAAGAACAATTAAAATGTGTAAAACAACAATTTTTCAATATTAAAAATGTAATATTGATCTAATTTCAGAATATCATAAACAAATTGCAATATACTTTAATATAAATGTTTTTATCATAATAATTTATTTCATATTTTCTGTGTTTTAATTATCTTTACAATTTTAATATAATTAATATACAAACTAAAAAAGAATATACTATCATTTAAAAGTGAGTCATAGAATTTTAAGTAAACAAATTTGAAAATCATATTTCGTACAGATGTTAATTTTAGTGTTAATTTTTGTTTTTATTTTTTCACTAGAATGCAAAAACTGTATGCACCCTTTCAAGCTAATATCCTTAGTGCTAAATCATCCAGGTGCTGTTCACACAGCTGGTGTGTACAACAATCGAAAACACTTTTTCAACAGTTTATTTATATATATATATATATATATATATATATATATATATATATATATATATATATATATATGCATGTATGTGAAGAATAAAGATTTGTGAAAAGAGGGAGTTTCATTTGTATAAAAGAGGCGTTTGAATTTTGCAAAAAGGGGTGTCGCATTTACACAAGGCGGTGTTATAATTTTGCAAAGGGGATATTTGTAAAAATAATATTTTACATTACAAAATATTTCAAAAATGTCGATACTTTTTTAATTTAATAGATGATTTCTATAAATTGTTTCACAGAAATATTAAAAGAAACAAATATAAAGATGGATAATTGTTACAAACAACGCATTTATTTATTATCTGCGAAACCAATGGTATTTTCACAAATTGGTATATTAATTGTTTACTAATACAATGTGAGATGATATACTAATATTTAGTTAAATATACATATATATATATAAAATTCAATATATATATATATATATATATATATATATATATATATATATATATATGTATATATGTATATATATGTGTGTGTATATATATATATATACACATATATATATATATATATATATATATATATATATATATATATATATATATATCATCATCAACCTCAATCCAGTAGTTGATACAGGCCTCTTCCATGATTTTCCATTTTGCACAATTGAATGCCTCTTTTCCACTGATTTCCAATAAAAATTTTAATTTCCTTATCCCATCTATTGTTCATTGGTATAAGAAAAAAAATGTATAATAAAATAATAAGTTTATTAATATTTAAATTTGTATACATAGTATCAAGTATTGTGTGTTGTGTGCATGTTGTGCTTCGAGCCCTCTCTTTGGAGTTGAATCGATTTTGTCCATGTGTATGAATTTTTGGTGTTTGAGCGTCGTATTTTTTTGCATAGTGTGTATATCTCGGAAATTTTCAAAATCGGGCCTGTTCATTGGTCTCTTACTTGGTCTTTTTATATTCCTTGGTTCACAGTTAATAATTTCTGTACTCCATCGATTGTTTTCTCTTCTTGCAACATTCCCCGTCCATTTCATATATATATGTATATGTATGTATATATATATATATATATATATATATATATATATATATATATATGTAGCTCAAAAGTAATTAGACCAATTAAATACCTATAAAGTCATAGTAGAATGAAAATAAAAGTAAATGATGAACACATTAAATATCTTAAAATATCAGGGGGCATTTTGTAAGGAGATTACTTTAGTCCTACACTCTTTTCTTTAGTTATTGGAGACATATATACATTTTTCTCTGAGAAAAAGTTTTTAATCGAGTATGGTTAGACAGAATGACACTCCTCTTTGTAGATGATCTAATGTTAAGTATAAAAATTATTTTTGTGCCTTTAAACTGAATGTCATAATTCCGATTTAAATTAAAATAATTTCTCGTTGTTTTAGAAATTTCAAGTGCCAACCTTAGCATTTAAAAACACTATATATCTTGACCTAGCAGTTGACATAACCTTAAAAAACAATAACAAATATGATGGCCAATTACGAATCTGACAAACAGCGTATTAGGCATTGCATACTTTTCAGATTCCATTTTTTAAAAAAAAAAACACTAAGCCGTGGGAATGATGTGTTCACCTTTGAGGGAATGAGTTGTGACGTATAAAACATCCAAAAAATTCTGAAACAGTCGAAGAGATCCGAATATGCACTACGACTTCATCGACTTAAAACCGACATCTTTTTTTAACAAGAGATTTGTCTGTTACCCGACAGAAGTAGCAAATTGATATCAAGTAATGGGGAATTTTCAGCATTTGGGGATTTAAATGTATTCCGTTTTTCCATAAACGTTCATTTTCTATAAACAATGCACCGAATTAATTTGTACACTTAATAATATTAGCTTATTCTAAAATAGATCCACAACAAAATGTGTAGGCACTAAAATAAAACTATGACAATAATCTCTATAGAAATACAGACAAAACAAATATTATTTTTAGGAAAAAAGAAAGCCAGAAAAATTATAATTTTATAGCAATCAAAAAAAATAGACAATATTTTTTTTATAAAATAATTGCTTCACTCTCAGCTAAAAATGAATGAAAATAATTAATATGCATATCTGTGATTTGTAGGACCTTGAGTATCAAACACTTGAAATTATTGAAAAGACCATTTCAAGTGTTATATATGCACACTGTATTAATGTGATTAACTCTAGGACATTGTGTGAACAGAAGCTTTCTCTTATATGTTGGTAACGGTATACAAATCAAAATTAAGTATAATTTTTGGTAGGAATCGCAATAAACTATGTCAATGCGGAAAGTAAAACAAACAAAATTGACTAAGATAAAAAATATATTAAAAATACACACACTAATAAATAACGTTTTAATGCTTCCAAATTATTTTACCTATTGTTTAACTTTCAACAATAAAAAGTAAAAGAATAAAAATTAGATATTTTTTTAAAAATATAATTAAAATATTAATTGAAAAATAATAGTATTGTTACTGATATGAAGAGAAAAAGTATAGAAATAAAAAGTAATTAAAAAAAAATTAAAATGACAGTTTCAGAAAGTGTTTATTTAGGTTGTAAAAAAGAAAACAAAATCAATTCAAGTGTGATAAATATATAAAAATAAAACTAAAAACGATTCTATATAGAACTTTGTTTTAGCTGATTATTTTTTATGTTAGAAAATATTTGAAAAGAATCTTTATTAAAAAAGAGGAAAAACATTTCATAAGAGAAGATAATTAAATAAAATATGCCTTAACATTAACTCATAAATTAAAACTTGGTTATTAAACATATAAACAAGTATCCTCTGTATTTAACCCATTATCGTCTTAAAATTACAGATTTCATTCGAACATCAACTCAAGTCAATAGATGGCACTGATGCAGTAAATGGTAAGTGTTTTCATTATTGTAGTATACGATATACGCTTGAAATATCTGTGCTCCTTCCATTTCTAATCTAGGTTTTAAATACATTGCATATATATATATATATATATATAAGCGAGCCTATTTAAAATATTTGAAACACACTCTTCGAGTGGATGATTTTATCAACTATAGGATTAAATTCATTACTACTATATTCTGTAAAATAGCTATCTATTTGGACCATACATTTTCTGATATTTGAATTATTTTTATTATCTAAACGTCATGAAAAAAAATTATTTTATAAATAAAAATAAGAAGAAATATATAATACCCAATAACTAATATCCATATACTATACATAATAATTTAGTACTATTATTAATTAGACTAAAGAATTAAATATTGCAGAAAAGAAAAAAACTAATAATTTTAAATTTAATTTTTATTATATTATTGAAGGCCTGCAACAAAATTCACTTGATTAGGCTCTCTGAGTACAATGGTGCTTCAATACCATTAATATATAAGTGCAGTTAAATATATAAGTGCACTAATAAAGTTTTACAAACACATAGTAGACACAAGACACTTTAAGGGAGAGATATTAAGTGGTTCAAGGTCACAATGATGAATTAATATAAATAATTGATAAAATTGCTGTGAAGTACAACAGTACTTGGTATGCCCACGGCAGGGTTAACCGCTTTGAGAATTCTTTTAAAGAAAATATGTTTGAAAATATAACGTTTATTCAAAATGAATTCTTTTTTACACCCTCACAAACCTCAAAAAAATATCTTATCACAAATGTCCAGTAATGATTATTATTAATTTTTAATTGTAATTTATACACATTGCACCGTGCAATACCAGTATCCTCCACACACCCACTGGAAGATTAAATGCTTTAAGAATTTGTTACAACCAGAAATCTTATCAAAAATGTCAAGTAAAAAACAAACTACAATTCATAAATAAGTTTCAGCTAGTAGAAAAAAGATTAAGTACTTATAGTTACTCTTAAATTGGTAAGAAAATAATTTCGGATTTTGTTTTTGAATTATAACCTTACTTTTTTCAGTGAAAATATCATTTCATCGTGTTCATGTTAATATTATTTTAAAGTGTATTTTCGGTCTGTATTTTGGTAATATCGATTTGGTTTTATTATTAATTTTGCTACAAATTGGTCTATTGAATTAAAGATAGAATAGAAGTAAATAAGAGCATTTTTTTTGTTTGAGTTCAAATCGGATGGCATGAGTCAAAACAGCAGAAACTGCCCGTAAACTAAACGATGCTTTTGGTGTGGGTACTGTAAAAAAACGTACGGTGCAATGTAAGTTTCAAAAATTTCATGCTGGGGACGAGAGTCTTGACGATGAAGAAGATCGCGGGCGTCCTTCTTCAGTTCATAACGACCAACTTAAGGTACTAGTTGAATCAGAACCACGCACAACAATTCGAGAGCTTGCACAAAAGTTACTCATTCAACAGTTCTGCACCACATAAAACAACTAGGAAAAAAGCTGAAGAAAAATGTATATGAATTTGAAGGTCGTAAACTGCAATTATTTTTCTACCAAACTTATATAATATATCAGTAAATAATAAATTGATAATTTATGCAATTTCTATATTGAAATGAATCGTTAAATATTTGTAGAAATTTAATATTAATATATAGTGTAAAAGAATTAAATTAATTAATTATTTTGACCATCGTCTTTCTAAAAGAAAATGTGCATGAGTAACAATCAAATCAAATCAGTAATTATTCAATATTTTTTTATGGTTTGTGGAGTAAAAAATAATTAATTTATTTAAACAAATTTAGCTAGAATGTCATAATTGAATTATAAATAAAAAGCCTGTCAAAAATACCCTACATTTTTATGTACTAAAAATCAATTTAAAAAAAATAATCAAATAAATGAAAATGATATACAATAATTAAATTATTTTGGAAAAAATAATGTAATTATTTCTTTCATATTTATCAATTTAATAGGAGTTCATTTATCTATTAACAAATAATATAAATTAATATTGAATTGATATTGACAAAATGCGAATTAAGTAAAAATAATAGATTTTAAAAGCAATTTTATTAAATGTGTAATTAGAAAATAGGTATATATATACATGTATACACACACAAATATATATATATATATATATATATATATATATATATATATATATAAAGGTGGCACAAAAAGAACGATATTAATATTTTTTTGTTTTGTAATATTTTCATTTTTTTATTTCCAAAAATATTATATTAGGATGGAGAATCTTCCTGATTACACATGAAAAATGACATCACGTAAATGATGCCCATTTTCGATTTCACAAAGTCTAACACTGTCTAGTATTTTCTATCACTTTCTCTGGATTTCTGGACATAACGCTTGAATTTCTTCTCATATGTTGTTCTTTAGGTGCAGGATGGTTTTTGTCTTATTAACGTATACACGTTTTTTCAAATAGCCCCAAAGAAAAAAATTGGGAGTGCTCAAATGAGGCGAACGCGCAGGCTATTTAAAATCAATATTCCTCGATATTATACGCTTACCAAAAACCTTCTGTAAAAGTTCCATAACGGGTCTACTGTATGCGCTGTACTTTCATCTTGTTAAAACCACATCTGTAGACGATTATCAACAATGGCTTCAAAAGTTTTCTGTTATACGGTATTGAGCATCATTTATGGTTACAGCAGTATCATCTTCATTTTCAATAAAATAATAGCCTATAATCTTTTCGGACGTTACTCCAGACCAAACAGTACACTTACGTGTGTGTAATTGTCACTGTTGAGTGCTCTTGGATTCTCTGTTGTCATATTCTACAGTTTTATCTATTCACGAAGCTATTGAAGTGGAAATGGGGTCCTGCACTCTTAATCAAATTGTGAATAAATTCATTATTTTCATCTCCTTGTTGTCGAAGTAATAGCTAGTAATAAAAATAAATAGTTTTCTTGCTTTCTATACTGAAAAAATTCAAATTTTATATTTTCTGTAAATTTAGATAATGAAACTTCATACTTAATACAAATAAAAAAGATTTTTTCAAAATATTCTAATATTTTATTTGAACATCAGTTTATTTTCATTCTTAAGTGTATATTTGTTTTGTTTACATAGACTATCATTAAAACTCAATCACACTACACACAAATATGTGTATGTGTATTATATTTATATGTATATATATATATATATATATACAGAGAGAGAAAAATAAAGTGAAAGAAATAGATAGCTGCGAAACCTTGAAACAATTATCTATTCTCATTTTAGAATTTTTGAAATTTAGAATAATTTATTTGATTGACCTTTTTATAACTGGTAGTTTTTTTGCACTCTGAATAAATTATGATTTTGTTTGATGTTCAGCAATGAAATATATTTGAAAAAAATGTATTAAATTCGTAACATAAAGAAGCAGATAAAAAATGATTCAACTTTTTTTTATTTTATAGCATTTAGAAAAACAGTTCTTTAAAAAACATTTTAATTTTATTAAAAATATCCTTGGCGAACCACATTGATTTGTTTTCTTGACAAAATATTTTGAAAATTGGATTGAAATGAATACTTTGATGAAAAGTAGTTTACAATTTTTATATATGATAACCAGCAGTCACGTTTATGCAGTAAACCGTGAAAGTTTTCACAACAAATACAGATCATGGAATAATTCGTGCATGTCGAATAAAAGAGGCGTTGTCTGCGATGAAAAAAAATCTTACATAGAGAAAAACGATTCCGTTGTGGCTGATCCGAGTTTCGGTGCAAGTGAGAGAACATGTTTTATCAATTAATGCTCTCACACTTTGAACGGAAGTTCTATTACAAACATACATAGAGAACTGTTTCTATTTTTATATCTTGTGCACATCGTTCAAGGTTAAATATTCACTACGTCTTTCAATTTTATGCACTTACCGTGCCGCGATTAAAACAATTCTTCTACTAAATCGTTTCGATTAATTCTTTTTGACAAGTTAATGACCCATGAAACCAGTTTTTGTTCTAGCAATTGTTGGTCTATGTATGGAACTGATTAAGGTCTTCGTTCGATACCAACTGAGAATATTAGGACAATAAAATAAAAGAAAATATTACAGATATTCGGACATACATACGTACACACATACTAATATTTATATATATATATATATATATATATATATATATATATATATATATATATATACATATATATATATATATATATATATATATATATATATATATATATATATATATATATATATATATATCATACATATTTTATAATATTTAGATGATTTTATTTTTGGTCCAATAAATTCATATACTTTTAATAATAAATTCACTTACAGAAATTAATTCTTTCTTCACCCCATAATCTACAAAAAAATTGATCAAAAATAATGCTGAAATCAGAGCTCCAATCCACCGAAAGGCCTAGAAAACAGCATTTTTTATATCTTGACGCACGGATGATAATGGCATCGCTATCAAAAGACCCAGATTTAACAATCTAAAATGGTTACTAGTTATTAGGTTAGTAGGAAAATAGGAAAGAAGGAAATTTCGGTTTTTGTTTTCTGAATTTTAACCTTATTTTTTTTCAATAAAAGTGTCATTTCGTGCTGTTAATATTTTTAAGGGCATTTTTCGGTCTGTATTTTGGTAACATAGACTTTGGTTTTCTTATTAATTTTGCTTCAAATTGGGCTTTTGAATTAAAGATGCAAAAGGAACAAATAAGAGCATTTTTTGTATATGTGCAAAACGGGTGGTAAAGTAGCATAAACTGTTCGAAAACTAGACAATACTTTTGGTGTGAGTACTGTTAAGAAACGTGCGGTACAATGGTGGTTCCGAAAATTCCGTTCTGGGGATGAGAGCCTTAAAGATGAAGAAGATCACTGGCGTCCTTTTTCAGTTCATAACGACCGACTGAAGGTGTTAACTGAGTCAAAACCACGCACAACAATTCGAGAGCTTGCACAAAAGTTAGACGTTAGTCATCCAACAGTTCTGGACCACTTAAAACAGCTATGAAAATCATAAAAGAGAAAAATGTATATGAATTTGAAGGTCATAAACCGCAATTATTTTTCTACCAATCTAATACAATACAGTTCTGAACTGTGGTTAAATTCACATTCATAAATATTTTTCTCAGTCGCTTCAGACACTATAAATTTTTTCTCATCAAAATGTTCGATAAATGATTATTGGCCATATTTGATTGTTGTTTATGTTTATTTCAATGGCGATTTTATCATCCTCAGAGCACACCTGTATCTTATCGTTCTAAAGATAATAACATCACCTTAAAAATAACTACAATCAGCAGTTAAAATAATCAATTATTAATAAACATTTTTTGAGTGAAAATAAAAAGTTAATTTTTAAAATAAAATTATTTCTGATGCTTAAAAAAGGATTCAACCATAGCTATGACATATTAAAAATTAACAAACAGTATTTAAAACAACTAATAAACAGTAAACAAATATCATTACAATTTTTTTTCTCTTACAAATTTTCTAAAATATTAAACAACAATATTTCCAGCTAGGTACACTGAACATACCACAATCAAACTTATTAATTTTATAGGCTGTTTATATAATTTGATATTATTTAATTAATGATTTGGAAATTGATATCTGTATAACACATTATTATTAGATAAATTATTAACATAAAAACTGAGAAAGAACCTAAAGAAACCTAAAAATAATTTCTATACTGTCCAAAATTTCTTCAGAATTTCTATTCAAGTATTATATTATTTTTCTTGATATTTCCAATTTATATAATTCACAATAAATATAAAATAAAGATGATAAAACATATGAAAACACGATAATACAACAAATATGAATTAAGAATAAGAAAAATAAAATTTTATTCATAATTAATTTAGTATATGTAACATTTTTTTCGATCAATGAAAATATTTACAATTCGAAATTAAAACAATTTGAAATAAAGCTATTTACACATACTTAAATGTTATATTTTAATTTCAAATAATATTATAAAAAAGGTTTAACTGAATCAAATATCCTCTAATCTATATCAATTTTGTTAACATATCTTGCAATAAACCTATACAATTTTGAAAATAAATTCACTTACAGAAATTCATTCTTTCTTCATCCCATAAATCATAAAAAAATGATCAAAAATAATTCTCAAATCAGAGCTCCAAGCCATAGAAAAGCCTAGAAACAAAATATTTTATTTGTATCTGGATGCATCGATGATAATGGCATCGCCATCGAAATACCCAAAAGTAACAATTAAAAATTGTTACTTATAATTTATTTAACATTTTTAATCAATCAAAATATTTTTGGTTTATGGAGTTTTACAAGAATTGCTGCTATCCTAGAAACGATCTTCACATTAGTATTTCCAAATGGTTTCCAAATTTGGTCAATAAATATGCAATAAAATTTATTATTAGGATCGTAGAAAAATAACAGCGTTTTATGACCTTCTAATTCGGATTTTTTCCTAACTGTTTTAAGTTGTCCATAACTGTTGGATGACTAACGCCTAACTTTTGTGCAACCTCTTGAATTGTTGTGCAAAGTTTTGATTCAACTAATGCCTTCAGTTGGTCATTATGAACTGAAGAAGAACGACCGCAACCTTCTTCATCTTCAAGGCTCTAATTCTCAGCACGAAATTTTTGGAACTACCATTGCACTGCACGTTCCTTACCAGTACCCATACCAAAAGCATGGTTTAGTTTACGAGCCGTTTCTGCTCCTTTATCACCCGTTTTGAACTCATACTAAAAAATACATTTATTTGTTTATTTTCCTTTTTTAATTCAATAGTTGAATTGAAAGAAAAATTAATAATAAAACCAAAGTCGATGTTACCAAACTACAGACCGAATAATGCATTTTATAATGATATTAACATGATCCTGATGAAATGACACTTTCATTGAAAAAAATAAGGTTAGTAATCAGAAAACAATAACCACAGTTATTTTCCTACCAACCTAGTGTATATTTGGGATTTGGTGCAAATATGAATTTTGGGAAATTTCAGAAATGTTTGTGTATACTTTATTTGTTTCCAAAATATTGAAAAGTGTTTCTTACTACATGTTTATAAATCGATTATTAATAAAAATCACCGGATTATAAACACTCGAGGTTTCAATGATTTACGATTATCGAAAAAATAATGCTTGTTATTAAATACTTCAAGCTTTCGATTGAAAAATAGAAATGTATGGTTTAATTTGAGAAAAAAATCACATTTTCATTGAAAAAAATTAAGGTTAGAACTCAAAAAACAAAAACCACCATTATTTTCCTACCAACGTAACACAATCTTATGAAATATGTCATCACTAATAAGCAAAAATCTATTAGCAAATCTTGAAAAATAAATAAAAAAATCCTAAACAATTTTCTTAATTATAAAAAAAAAACTAATATTTATTCTTTTGATATGGTTTTACAATTTTTCTAGTTCTCGTATTTATGCTTTTTGAATTTATAATATGAAAAGATTTCACAAATATCTAAAAACGTTTTTAATATATTAAGAAATCGTTTCTATGTTTAGTTTCTTTTTTACATAATTTAATATATTTATTTTATAATACAGCAATAAGATACATTTAAAATATATAAATTATAGCCAGATAACAGTACTTTTCAAAATGGAATTACCATATGAATAAATCAATTCGAAAATAAACACTTATTGTAAAAATTTAAAACAGTAACAGCGAAAACTGTAAACAAAAAAGTATTTAGGGAAAATAGAAAAATTATTCTGACCTAGTTTCATTCCACTTACCAAACCTGCGATTATATAATCATGCAAATAATATTCTAACGGGAACACAACACCTATTATATACTCAATGAAAACCTATTTCGAAAATAAGAATTCTGCCGGAAGTGCGCCGGTTTGTAAAAAAAGAGTCGTTTGCTCATACATATGTATGTGCGTGTATATATATATATATATATATATATATACATATATAGGTGTATATGTCTGTATAGGGGACACGACAAACAACTGACAGCCCATAAAACTACATAAAAATGACCATACGTTCTTTTCATTTCCCACAACGTGTTTTGTTTGTCGTACCTTTTTTTTTTCATTTCGACGACGACCAATTTTATGAAGGTGTTTGGCGAGCACAAGAATCGAGTTGCAAAAAAAAAACTGAAACCGAACGTCTTTTGTTGTTGAGGAACAGGTTTTCGGTACGTTGATGTTAAAGGTGACCCTTCTGTGACCAGTTGACCATACAGATACTGCGTTTGTGTTCGGATTTTTTTCCTATACATTATTTCGTACGAGCCTTGTGTTTGTAATTGACCCTTTTTGTGATTATTAAACGCTTATTTAGTTATAACAATGTCACCACGTCCTTTATATATTTATATGTGTGTGTGTTTCTCTTTTATTTATTTAACTAGGTTATGTTGTTAGCAGAAGGACTTTCTTGTTCACGTCGATCTATGAGAAACGATTGTGCAAAAATGTTAAACTGATGGCTCTTAATGAAATCATTGCCTAAAAATTCACACACATCCACATCATATATATATATATATATATATGGTCCATGATTTTTTTTTGTAATAATAGAATGTTATTAGCTTAATGAGTTCATAGTCGTGCATACATTTTTAACAGGTTATTTAAACACGGTTTTATTCACTGAACAGTGTTTCACGCTTGGTTTCAGATGCACTTTAATCAGGACCGGCTTATGACTATTCAAACTATTATATGTGTATATATATATATATTAAGTCTATTCAAAAAGTTCCCGACCGATCTTACTCCATACGTGTAATGAATTTTTATAGATTAGAATGATTTTTTTAGATCATTGATTTTGATAAGTGGCTTTATTTTATATTATTCTAAAGATTTGATTTATTTTTATCGAATATACATTTTTTTTTATTTTTTAAATGATATACTCTGGGTTTATTTCTTTCTTTTAATAAAAATTAAAGCCATCACCGTCATAACGTAAAAGTTTATTCATGTTCTGATTGGTTGATAGAGATATAAAAATTATGTATGCAATGTATTCATGATAACCGATAAATAATCATATTATAAATATATATATATATACAGTTTTTTAAGTATCTCTCTGTAATTAAAAATCAGTCCTGTGTACACTTTTTGAAAATTTTATTCATGTTCTGATTGGATGAGGGATATCGCGTGGTCTCTGTTCTGATTGGTTGACATCAATCTCATGTATGTAGATGTCTCACGGTGAACAACGAATGAAAGTATACGATATCAGTGTAAAACTGATAAAAAAATATTGAACATATTCTATTAAATGAAGCTTTAGAATAAAAAAAATGTTACACATTTTAATATTATATTTTGTTGTTAATTTTTATAAATGTTTGCAATAAAAAATTTACGACTTTTACTTAGATTATTTGTGTGTATAATTTGTTAATTTTTGCTATTTGTTAAGGAGAGCGAGCGTTAGCGAGCGGTGGCTGAGCACAGCGAGGAGGGGCAAAGCCCACTCGTATTTTATAAAAAAAAGTAATTTTAAAAATCACTGTATGATTATCTAATTTAAGAAATCTACTAGTGAAATACATGACATTTTAAATTTGTTGATACTCGAACATTAACAACTTTTGAATGGTATAAACCGATTATGTCCAAACAAAGAATTAAGAATGTAGAGGAAATGACACAAGTCTGACCAAGTGTGTCGATTTGTCAATCCTAAAATGGCAGATGCTAATTAGGTGATTATTTCTATATCTGTACTATTTAACATAAAAATCTTTCTAATTACTATTTATTACTAATAATTGATATTCACATTACTTATTTATTCTAATATTTTTTAAAAAAAAAATTATTAACAGTAAGTAATAACATCTTACTGAAAATGTTAACACACTTAATTGTCTTTCAAAAATATTTTTTTTGAGCTAGCAACCATTTTTGTGGTCAAAAATTTGTAATAAATTTCTTTCATTGTTTTCGGTCATTTCAATAGCGATCTCATCATGTTCAAGGCTCCATGATACAGGAAAATCTCAAATTTTCCTCTTCCTTTGCGCTTAGTAATATGTTAAATATACAATAATTCATTAATTTTAAAGTAAAAAAATAAATAATTTGAATTTTATTTAGCACTTGATACATTCATTTTATTATCGAGAAATTCAAAATTTAAATGAAAGAAACGATTTAACTTTATTCGATTATATATATATATATATAAACACTGCAAGAAAACATTATTGGCACAGTTAACATTTTTGTAATTATAAGAGTAGAATTAAAACATTTGACAAAATTTTGTAACATATTTATATCTTTTATATTTATTAGTGTTTATTTTCTAATAATATAAAAATAAACCGCCGAATTGAAAGCATTTTTTTCGAACGCCTTTTCCAACTGTTTTAAAAAACGTTTAGATCTTACAAAAAGTGTATTAAAGTAAATAGAAGTTACTTTGAATAAATATCAAACATTTTTCGTATTACTTAAAATGTGTTTCTTTTCATGGTGCCAATCTAGCAATTAAATTTCCAAATCTCGAACAACTATATGTTAAACAGTAAATAATGATAGTTACTGGACAATTTCCTGAAACTGAAACCAAAAATCAAGTTTATAATTCCTCTGAAGCTTTTAAAAGGTGCGATTATGCTTCAAGACAGAAGTCGAGCTCACATAGTTAATAAAACATATCAATACATTCAAGACCTAGTTTTTGAGTAGCTAGATCACCAACCATATGGTTTTCGATTTATTACCAGTGATTTTCACCTTTTTGAGTTATTAAAAAGAGCTTGAAATAGAAACAATTATTTTTGAAGGAGTCATTAATACGGTGCAAAAGTGTCTATACAAGAAACTAAATAGAATCTTCCATTAAACGTTAGATTAGGTGCATAGAAGTTGGTTGAAATTATGTAGAAAAATGGTCTCAATAAAAATTTTATGTATATAATAAAATTATGTAAGAGTATTTTATATATGTAACTAATTAAATGTTGTTTTACTTTTTGATTTCCTTCATATAGGTTAATTCATTACATTACTTTATTACTTTATCGACTTAATATAATTTATAATTAAATTACGAACAACTTTGTTAGAAGTCATGAAAGAAATAAAACTTATTGTAACAACCGCTAAAGTTGAAGTAAATTCTCTAGCTAAATTCATAAAAATATGAGATCTAAAGCTATATAGATAATTATAAAAAATGTTTTTCAATTTGCAATGATATCTCATATAATCAATAATTATAATTTAAATTTATTTAGAAACCCATCTAGTTAGACAATTTGATCGATAATGATTTATTCTACATTTCTCTCCTATAAATATAAAAATGACTGCTACACTCTTCCAACTTTCCGGAACATCCTTCGTTAACTGTGTTGTATCTAATAATAATATAAAATATTTAAATAATCTTTTTAATTGTGGAAATGAATTTTTCTCTTTCTTACAAATCGTAAAAAGTATTTTTATAAAAATGTTCAATAATTGATTATATATATATATATATATATATATATATATATATATATATATATATATAATCAATTATTGAACATTTTTATTATATATACACACAAATATACATTGTATATAGAAATGCGTATGCACCATATATTTGTTGTAAAATTATTCATAATTCACAACATGTAAAACAAATTAATGAAAGAATTTGTTATACAAACAAATCAAAAGTACAAGTAATGTTTTAAAAATGTTTTAGTCTAGTAGGCGTTTTAAAAACCGACAAATATTATTTACAGTTGACACAAAATCATTTAAGATATAAAAAAATACATAACAGAACATACATAAATTTAATTACCTCTCTACAATTTGAATCATAGAACTTTAGACAGGACCACAGAAATAGTCACGTTTTCTAAACAATAAATTAATGTATACAGTCATAAATTTGAACGTAAAAAAATAACAGAATTTGAAGGAGTAAAGTATAAGCTGTTGAAAAGATATGTTAAAGAAATTAGATGCAATTACTAGATATATATTTAGATATATAAACTAGATACAACTCTATCTCTTCAAATGAAATCAATCATAATTCTGTTTTAAATTAGAATATTTTTTCGTCGTTTTAAGATTTTCAGAAAGTTCCAACCTTAACATTTAAATACACTCTACATCTTGAACAAGCAGTTAGCATAAGCTAATAAAACAGTAGTGAACACGATGGAATCTAAAAAGCAACAATTTTCGCATTCCAGTAGAAAAAAATTCTACCGAAACCGAGGGAATGATTTGTTTAGATTTGGTGGAAGGTGTTGTGACGCATAAAACATATAAAAAATGTTAAAACAGTAGAAGGGTCCAAAAATGCATTACGACTTCGACTCAAAGTC
Organism: Acanthacorydalis orientalis; assembly: GCA_034766995.1. Lineage (NCBI taxonomy): Eukaryota > Metazoa > Arthropoda > Insecta > Megaloptera > Corydalidae > Acanthacorydalis > Acanthacorydalis orientalis. The sequence goes on along the minus strand of CM068321.1, from coordinate 5,686,189 downwards.
GTCATCTTTTTTCAACCATCAGTTATTCGACAGATGGAGCAAAGTTGTATAAAATAATGTGTGATATTTTGAGAATTTAAATGTATTCCATTTTCCCGTAAATATTCATTTCTATAAAAAGACACTGAATTAATTTGTACACTTACTAAAAATTGTATATATATATATATATATATATATATAAGAAAGATTCAATTAGTTTTAAAAATACACTTTTGTACCGTAACACACTGAATATTAAGTTTATTACCATTGAAATCCACATAAGCAACAATCGAAAATGATTGTGTTATTAAATAATTTTTATAAAATTATAGTGTGGTTTGCAAAGAATTATATATATATATATAATCTTTCTCTCTCTCTCTCCTATATATATATATAATCAATTTACCCACAAAAATTTTTCGATGACGTCATTATTTATTTATAAAGTCAAGGTTCCTATGGTAGAAAAATATGTTTATCTCATATATACAATAACACGTTGCAATCTGTCTGCGATAATAATTATATAGACATACTAACATCTCTCTCTCTCTCTATATATATATATATATATATACAATCAAATTTATCCACAAAACACTATAAATAACACATAGCAAAAAATAATCTATCTGCAAGAATGTTTATATATACATACTTACATATATATTGTATAAGTATAAATCAATGACGTCGATTATTTATTTGCACATAACTTTTATGACCCTAAATATGTTTATTGTTTCATTCTGTTACATGACATGCTTATAGTTGACACGTGGGTTGATGGCACAGTGAGCAGGGAGCTAAGCCCTCTAGTATATATATATATAATTAAAATTGTCCACAAAAAATTTTATATTATAAAACAACTACGTAACAAAAAATAATCTTTGTGCCATAATGTTTATACAAACATACTAATATATATATATATATATATATATATATATATATATATATATATATCTAAATATGTTTATTCCATATATAAAACAACTATGCTGCAATCTATCTGCGATAATGATTATATAAGCATATTAACATATATATATATATATATATATATATATATATAAGAACAAATTGCAATATATTTGCGAGAATCATCATATAGACATAAATGAGTTTTCAAAAAGATGTTAATTGTTTATTCGGTTACATACATGTGCATGCTTATAATTGACAAGTGTACGAGCCTGGGGGTTGATAAACGCAGCGAGCAAGGGGCGAAGCATCCTAGTATACATATAAAAGTGAATTTGGTCACATTACCAAAAACTGTAATATTTGTTGGTTTTTATTATAAACACTCAAATAACTCATCGTTCCAGGAATTTATGAGATTTGTTTTTAATTATGGTAAGACTGATATTTTTCATTAATTAAAACAGCATAAGAGTTTTTATTCATATGACTGTTAAATCATAATATCTTAAATGGTTATCATCTTCACCTCTCTAGCTGATACAGTGTCTTTCTTTTGTATACATATCAAGTACAGAATCTAGTATTTTATTCTACATACTCACTGGCACTTTTTATTTCTCAATACCATTATATACATTTATAATCACATTTCTTTCATTCCATAAAAATAATAATTTTAATAAAAGTAACAGTGTAGATATGAACATTTTAAACATTTTAATAGATTTTACTGAGCAAATAAATAAATTATTAATAAAACTATACACTTTATGAACAAAATCTAATGTATAAAGATATTAAAATAATAGAATATCTCACCAAATATAATCATCTCTTTCACGAAAAAAAATATAAACAGAACGCGATGAAACCTGTATATAAAAATTCGTAGAATATTGAATTCATTTCGGACGAAAAAAAAGTTGCCAAGAAATGTTTGGCACATATGTTTGTGTATCGCTCGAAGCGAAACATAATTCTTTCACTCCGCTGCAATGGAATCTAACCAAGAATTTTATAATAAGTTTCCGTCGCGAACATAGTTACCTCTCTATGAATGCTGTTGTGAGTTCGGTTTGTGGAGATAAAACGTGTACGGACTAGTTTTTTTCTTCACTTCATTCCGCTAGTCAAATAAATATGAAGCGATCGACTGTGTATTATGTAACGATACAAAAAATCTTATGAATAGAAATTGAATTTCATGAGATCGAATCTCGAGAAATCTAGAAGGTAAAATCAGAAAGATGTTCTTAATTGCTCAATTAATTTCAAAATATTCAGTAACTATATTAGATTGTTGCGTTAAATTGTATTTCATGCTAGATATTTCAAAATTTAAGTACATTTTTCCTTGTCAAAATCAATTTTATTAACAAAATACATTTTTTTAATTTATATATATATATATATATTTATTAAACTAAATGTATAATTTAAAAACAATTAAATCTAATAGTTGACCTTGAATAAAAATTTAAACACTATACCAAAAACCAAAATAAATTAAATACAAATGATGAGTTTAAATTAATTCATAGCTGATTATTGTAATAAAATTGAATTCTAATTCTGGAAAAAAATATCTTTATTAATATTATATATTTCTAATTCCACCTTATATCCTACAAGAAAAGTAGGTCAATATATATGTATATATATATATATATATATATATATATATATATATATATATATATATATATATATATATATATATATATATATAATTTATAAGACTGATCAAGCATGAATTTTTATTAAAGTAATTTTTATAGACATAATATTAATTATAATGTGTATACGTGAGCTTAAACAATTGCTTTAATAAAGAATGATCGTCTTTCTGATGTTTAATTGAATTATATATATATATATATATATATATATATATATATATATATATATATACACGCCCACAGTAAGACCTCTATTTGCGTTATTAATTGGTACTATACGACTTCTTTTAATTCGTTTCATCATAATACATAATACATATCATGAAAACTGTGAAAAGTTTATCAAATTAAAATGCATAATGATAAAAAATTAAAAAAATAATCTTTTATTAATTGTAATAAATAAAATTAGCCCAACAAAAATATCATATAACTCATTTGTACATTAAATATATGTTTTTTTTTTGAACTGGAAGATGACTCGGTGTCCATTGCTGTCGATTGGACTTAAATGGTTAATTAAAAATTTATCTAGAGTTTGTTGAATTCTCACGGCCTTTTTTTCTCGATAAATTTGTTTGTAGCAATATATGGAATCATCCACAGTTCATGCCACTCTTGAACTTCGTTGCTCATCATAATCATCAGCTAAAAAAATGTCAATTGTCTCTGATATGATTGTCTCTGATGATTGCATTGCTTTCGAAATGCGACTAGTGGTTAATTCTCTTTCTTCTAGTATTACATCAAGTGTATCAGTCTCATCCATCGCATGCTTTAAATCCATACTAATCAAGTCTTCATTATTGAGTTCTTCGCTCCGGAATTCAATCACCTCGTTGATATCGTCCTCTTTCATACCTTGAAATTTTGTTTTTTGGCAAGTTCTCTACGAATGCTAGGCACTGCATACATTCGCATCTTTGGATACACATTCAGGTCATATTTTGCTCCAAACACCATCCATGCAAGACGGCTTTACTTCCTTCCACGATTGGCATAAATTTTTGATGGAAATGATTATATATATATATATATTTATATATATAAACTTTTTCTCTACATCTGCTGAGCAACTAACTTAACGGTATAACTACTTTTTTACACTTGTGTATTTTATGTACAATGATTATTATTTAGGTCTTAACAATTTTGATAACCTGATCTATTTTGCATAATAAAGATGAAAATACAAATTAAATGAGGAATTTCTTCGGTTTCAACAATTCCATAATACACGACACCCTCCATGTGTCACCAAATAGAGAGCATTGGTTTGTTTCCATGAATGTTTCGCTTTGGTGTCGACGTTGATGATTGTCCAGGATCAACCCATCAATTCTAGTTGTCGAAATAGATCCATTTTTCATCGCCGGTCATCGGGATACGCCACAAGAAACTCTTCTTTTCATGCCTCGCAAGTAAAGAAATCGAGATATTTAAATAATTAATAATGGCATTTTCGCTCACTAGATTTTTTCCGGGGCTTTTACACGTGAAATGGTTGATTTATCGACTTGAAGCTGTTGAGACAATTCTTTGAATATTAAAGCAGGGTTTTCATCCAATAGAGCTTGCAGTTGTTCATATTCGAACTTTTTCGATTGACCTGTTCGTTGTTTGTCGTGAACGTTACAGTTGTCACTTTTGAATCGTCGAAACCAATCTCTGCATACTGTTTCCGGTGGAGCATATTCGCCATAAGTTTTCACAAGCAATCGATGAGTTTCGGCTGCACTTTTTTCCAAATCAAAGTAGTGTACGAGTACACATCGAAAAAACAACTTATCACGTTCCATTTTAATTCGGTTACAGAAAAACACTTGTGTAGACAAAAAATAGCGTTTGATTACTAAATTTTGGAGGAAAATGTTTACATTTCAAAATGACATAAGAGATATGTTACTATCCACAGTATACATACCTAGGCCATCTACACGTGAACAGCGGCTTTCAATGCAACCTCCTTATATATGTATGTGTGCATATATATATATATATATATATATATATATATATATATATGTGTGTATGTATATATTTATATATATATATATATATATATATATATATATATATATATATATGTATATATATATATATGCACATAAGCTAATCATTTTTTTACAATGAACTATCAATGAAATAGATCACCAAACATGAAATATTCAATTCTAAACACATAAACGCGTACAAAAAACAGACCTTTTTTTAATTGTCCGTAATATATGCCACGAATTAACCTTGAGTTTCCAATATACATAGTCATGTGTATACGTGTATTCCGTACAAAAAAATCACGAATCTTCTAATGGTTTAAAATGTCCGGCTTTTGTTATGTTCTATTTATTATATGTCGACAGGTCAAGGTCTCGAAATATTCTCAACATTTTTTTTTGTAAATATCTCTTTCAAATAAAATTAGTGTCAGTTATACATACACTTTTTTATGAAAAGAAATATGAACACGAAGACTTAATATTACAAAACAAAAATTCAATAATAATAGTTATATATTATTTTTTATTACATTTTTGTCACTTTACTGAACGTAATTTGGTTCTTTATTTTTTGTGAATATAATTACTTTATTATTTATATTTTTGTTCGTTTTTATTTTGGGATTAAATTTTTCAATAGCTGAAAAAATGAATAATGAACTAAATATATTTGATTAGCTTATTGACTAGAAATATCCACAAATTGGGAGAAAGCTTTAGCCTATACTTTACAAGTAACAAAAATGTATATTATATCTCATATGAAACAAGTTGATTTTAAATAAAAATAAAAACCGTTATGAAACCCAATGTGGAAATTAAAAAAAATTTAAATAAAAAAAATGAATATTCTCAAACAATGAATGAAAAGAAATATGAAGAAAAAAATCAAAATTAATAATTAATAATAAGACAGTTTTAATTATTCGAAATTAAAACTATTGAAGAAAAACCATTCTAAATTTTAATCTCAATTTTCAAGAACATTTAACAGAAATATTACTACTGGTATATAAAGAAAGAGAATTAAATATAGGGTGATTCAATTTAGGCTTCAAGTATATGTATATATATATATATATATAGGCTGATTCAAGTTAGACTTCCACATGGAAGTATTAAAAGGATGCACATGGGTTAAAATAAGTCATGTTATTTTTTATTTAGTGTTTTAGTTCAATTCAATACTAAAATACAATTGAACTCAAATATTAAATGGGGGATAACATGTTTTTTTTAATTTTTGAATTTTTTTAACACTTATGTGGAAACCTACGTCGAATCACCTTATACAATATTAGTCAATAAAAAATACGTTTTAAAAACGGTCAAAGATGTAATTATAACAATAGATACAATTATACTTTTTAATTCTGTAGCTGATTTTATTTTCAATAGTTAATTTCCTCTCCCTAAAACCTAAAAAAAGGGTTTCTGATCAAAACATTCAAATAATTCTATTAATAATCATTCTAATTAATTTTCTGTGCATTTAAATGGGGATATCATCATCTTTTGAGACCTAATTTATATTATAGCGCCCAGACAATAATGACGTCTTCATTAAATGTGCATAACAAGTAATTAGAATGATCAGTAATTAATTATTAAGCAGTCTGATTTAAAAAAAAATTATTTGATTAGTTGCGAATGAAAATTCAATTAAGAAAGTACAGCAGTTTTTCACAAGTAAAACAAAAATTTTAGAAATATCATTTTTTAAATGAAAGAACTGTCTGTCTGTCTGCCTACCTGTCTATGTGTATGCCTCTATCTCTCTCCCTGTGTGTGTATATCTGTCTATCTGACTGTGTATGTATGTTTGCGTTTTCTGTTTCCTTATTCAAAAAAGTTTTCTTTCGGATGATTCATAAAATATATGTTGCAAATCCCAATGTTCTCTATGGATCAATATCTCATTATTCATATTATTTTTTCCAAAGAATTTTAAGAAAGGATAAATCTTGTTATTGTATACATATCTTGATATTACTAGTCGTTCTCTGGGTTAATTGTACCCGAAACCAACCCTTGTCTTGATATTATTTCTGTCTTGTGTATGTATGCTAACCTGATTCGTGAAATATGTGGGAAAACAGTCAAAAAACCCACATAACAATGATTACCATTTATATATCCATCCCTCTGGGGCATCCTCCATCCCTCCTGTATCCCTTTTATGTCTTGGCTCTCGAGAGACCTTTAGCAACTTTTGTCATGTCTCTTCGAAATAGTACAGCCACACAAATTTATTTCTATGACGATTACTACTTATCCGTTTATTAAGTAGGATGACACTTGCCCCTCCGAGATGATCTGAGGTTGAGTTGTCTTGCAGTATCTTAGTATAAAATTTACAGCTCCCTTCTTAAATACATGGCGTTTGCTTCTTCATGTAACTCTGACGTGGAATAATTGAATAGCTCATCCAATGCTATCCTCAGGATTTTGTTTTGAACCCTCTGTATGTCTAGAATGTTCGTCTGGAAAGTGTTCTTGCATATCGATGAGGCGTATGTAATAGTTGGTCTGATCACCATCTTGTAGACTGTGAGTTTGTTGTCCTTAGGTCACCTTTCGTGGCCATAAATGGATAGAACATATTCCATAATAAGAGCATTGTTATTATTATAAAATATTGGACTGAATTGCTTTTATTATCCCTTTTAAAAAAATTAACCGTTTTTTTACATTTAATCAGCAATAAGTAAATTTATTTTGTATTGTTTTCAAATGATTTTTCTTATACAAACAGTGCTATTTACCGTATTAACCCGAATATAGGACGAGGTTTTTTTTCACAAATTTTCATTACAAAAACTAGGGTCATCTTATATTCAGATTTTCAGAAGTTCAGGTTGACACGGCACTGTCAGCGTTTTAAACAATAGACTATCGAGTTTTAAATATATACTTGTATAATGTTTGTAAATATAACTTGCTATTTAACGCCAATCTACATTTTTTTATCATTTTATTTGGAAAAAACTGCGTGTCATCTTATAATCTGGGTCGTAAAAAACATTTTTTCCGTGTCTTCTTTGAAAAAAACTGGGACTCATTCATAATCAGGGTCGTCTTATATTCGGGCTAATACGGTATATTACCTTTCTGTATTATAACAATGATCCAGTGACCGTTCCCTTGACTTAGTTCGTTCTCTGATTGCTTTATACCGGTCACGTGGTCTCTGTTCTGATTGGTTGATATCAGTCATATATATATATATATATATAAACATATATATATATATATATAAATATAAATATATATAAACATATATATATATATATAAACATATATATATATATATATATATATATATATATATATATATATATATATATATATATATATGTTTTTATATTGCTCTCTCACGATATATAACGAAAGAGGGTATACGATTTCAATGTCAAACTGATAAGAAATTTATTTAAAATATTGTATTCACTAAAACATTAGAACAAAAAAAATTGTTACACATTTCAAAATCATATTTTGTTATGTTAACTTTTCTAATAAAAATTTTACGATTTACATTTAACACAGATTATTCATGTGTATAATTTATTTATTTCTGTTATTTATTAGGAGAGAATGAGTGTTAATGAGTGTGGTCGAAGCCCCTTCCGAGGGTTGAGAACTATCTAAGCAGGGAGCAGAGCCTCTAATTTATATAAAATATAAATATGATTTATTTATGTTCTTCTGTAAATATTTCATACTTTAATTTTTATTTTATTATCAATTAGAATATTTCTACTTATTAATATTATAATAATGACAAAAGAATTTATAATACATTCGTCAAAATGATTGATAACTCCAGTTAATACATAAAATAATAAACTATTCTAAAAGCATTTTATATAATAAGTTTTTGTGATACCGAATCTCATATTTATCATTTGATGGCATTAAATGTTAAAATAATTCAACATATCACAAATTAATTTCCCGATATATATATATATATATATATATATATATATATATATATATATATATATCACAAATTAATTTCCCGATATATATATATATATATATATATATATATATATATATATATATATGTACATACATAATTATGAATGTGTATATAATATTAAAATGAAAATGATGTTACAAAAGGGGTTGTTACGCTGATGAATCTCAAATTAATGCAAATCGATAAATTCAATTAGCATGAACATCTTGTATATTTTGAAGTAATGACACTAACGCTAAATAATTATTAATTTCAATATACGCACAATACACATTATATATATATATATATATATATATATATATATATATATATATATATATATATATATATATATATATGAAGGTGGTTGTTCGTGATATGAGCTTATAATGATAAACCATTTTGTCAGGAATCACTTTATAATGGCCAAATGCTATTATTAATCAGATTGCAATGACTGTAATAAATATAACATATGAAAATAGAAATTAAAGCTGGGGAAAAAGAAAATGGCCAGATGAACTATAGTTATGTTACAGAATTTCTTTGTAAGATAGAATAATAGAAATTAAAAGTAATTTGAAAGAAATTTGATAGCCCTTTGTTAAAAATAACAATCAGTATATTGCTACGATTGATATATTTATATCCAGATTGTTCTTTAATGATAAACGATGAGTTTTTTTATTAAATTGGTAGAAGAAACATGCATGTTACAAGAATACCCTAAAGCGGAGATGATTATAGAATGTGACTTTAGTAATCTTTTGGATCCACGCATTATGTAATTTAAATAAATTATTTTTTTTTTACTTTACTAACTTTATGAGATCTCAAATAAACACATATATTAGTAAGAAGAATTTTCTTCTAGTAGAAGTACTTTTTTTGGCAGTGAGATTGAAATTTTCGAAAATTAATTAAATGCATCAAGTTTCTGGAATAATTTTATCTCAACAATTGATTACTGACATATATATATATATATATATATATATATATATATATATATATATATATATATTATAACAATAGAAGAGAATTTGAAAAGAAAAACAAACAATTTGTTACTTTTAATTGCAAATTGTACCCTCTAT
>CM068321.1:5660927-5676425 GCA_034766995.1 Acanthacorydalis orientalis | reverse complement strand
AATTAGATGAATATTGTAAAGGAAAAACACGGCTGAAAAATATTGTTGTGACAATTTTATTCCAAATACAAATAAATACGAAATAATATAAACATAGAATAAATTTCTATGAACTATATACAATTAAAATGAAACAGTCAAAATAAATTAATACCTTTGTATACAAGTCCAGAATATTAATGCATAAGAAAATAAATAAATCACAGAATAAGTGTTGAGAATCACTTGCGCAGTTTAATCACCACATGGTGCACTTAAGCTAAAATTGGTCTGTGTTCATAATATAATAAAATTGATCTGTATTCATAATATCATTCATTTAGCATCTACAAACTCTGGTTATTCTTTAAAATCCTAAATTATTCCAACTCAATGCAAATTACGAAAAGGAGAAAATTACGTTACCCTGAAAATTTGGAACCACATCTAAGTACTCTTTTACAAGCTCCAAACGTTTTTTCCCGTTTGATTCACTTAATGCAAATTTTCTTCCAGAAACTCAAGCTCGATACCCGGCTCGGTGAATCATTCTTTTTATTGTATCAGCACTTACACAATTGTTACTAGTGCTATTGATAACTGAAACTAGCTGGGGAGCACTAATTCTGAGATTTTGTTTCACTTTATGCAGATTTTTTATTTCTTAATTGGGTGTTGTTTTCCTTGGTCGACCGAATTTTATTGTCAAGTTTTTTTTCCTTTTTATAACGCTTAATTATGCTATAAACAGTATGACGACTTCTTCCCACAATTTTTCTGATTTCACCTACTATTTTCTTTGTGATGTTTTATAATTAAATTACCAATAAAAATACCTAAAAAGAATACTTTTGGAAGAATGGAACAGAATAACACCTTAACAAACACAAAATTTTGTTAAATCTATGCTAAAACGACTTCTATATGTAATTAATGCTAATAGTAACCCTACAAAATATTAATTTAAAAATTACATTACATTTTGATTGTTATTTATCATTTGTTTGAATACTTTTGCGTTGCATATTTTTCAGTTTCCTGGAAAAGTGTATTAATGAAAATTAAATTTATAATTATAAGTGACACACAATAGGTTTAAGTAAAACAGAATAGTTAAAATTCTAAAACAAAGCACTTAATTTAAAAAGAAAATTGCATTTTGTTTAAAATTGCCAACTGTTTCAATACGTTTGCTGGCCACTGAATATCCTAATTTTATAATTCATAACAAGTTTTCAAAAAAGTAAAAAGACATGATTTTATGTACTAATTGAAAATACCAATAAAACACACAATTATCCAGATACAATGAAACCAATTCTGCAATTAAGGAAAATGTTTTATTGAAGAGAACTGACTGAGGTATCATCCATACACGTTAGGCACACACATTATTTTTTCACCCTGTATGGGAAAGTACATAAATTTTCACATTTATTCGTCTTAAATTTATTTAACTATGCGTTCAGATACCATTTTTATAATAAAAGACAAATTCAAATGAAATTAAAATAATAATATGCGAAACACATGACGCATTCTATAAACAAAACAATAAAATGAACTGTGTGATAATAAAAAAAAATTAAACGTTTTTTTTTTTATTACTTGGCAATCCTAATTTCTGTTCATTATTATTACAGATATATTTGACATTTGTTTATAAATTACTTCCAGAACATTTCGTCATACTTTAAAATATTCAAAACATTCATACAACAACTCATATTAAAAATAAAGCATATTACTTGAATGTAAATAAAACACGTGTTGAAGTAAATTATATTCATAAGTTGATAGTAAAAGAAATTAGATCACAGTTTTAAAATATAACATAGTCTGCATATTCTTTGTTATATATTCTGTCATACCATTCTCAAAAAAACAAACTACCCACACAGAAGTTGATTAATTTTATAGAAAGTTCGGCGTAAAACTTCCCATTAATACAGTTTCTTTATCATAGCAGAACAAACAGTAGAGTAGCACTGTTGAAAAAGCAACAGTTATTGATATTTCTTATTTCATAAAAATGTATAAATATTTAAATATTATATAGTATATTTAATGCTGTGATTCTAATGATGATTTTTTCTTGAAAATCACGACACTGATTAACATTTACAAATTCTGTAACATTTAGATATCTGCAATTTTTAAATAAATGAACACATCTCATTAACTGTTTCCTTTGTTACTTAAAATAGATTCATAGTGCATAAATATATGACAATAGAAAAAAATAAACATGGAATTATATTCAAATAACGTACAAAATATATACACTGTCTGAAAAAAGTATTGGCACTGTAAACTTTTTTGTAATTGAAGTGGTATAATTAAAACATTTGAAAATACTTTGTAACAAATATATATTTTTTAATTTATTATTTATTTAATAATTTGAAAAAATAACAATAATTCATTGGAATAGCAAAAAAATGGCATCAATTAAAATACTTTCGTTTTTCGAGAAAAATATATTTGCACACCTTGTAGTAATGTGAATTTCAAAAATAAGTATTTTCAGAAAACTTGGAATGAATAGTGTGCCAGTAAACCTTTTCTCTTTATCACCTCTTTTAATCTATTTGGAATCGAAGAAATGAATTAGTACGTCACTTCCGATCTTATTTTTGCCAGGTATTGTGTATAATCACTTCCTGATATTGAGTTTTATTAGTTATATTATGTTTTCTGATCTTCATATCCAATTATATTCCACAAATGGTCAATCGGATTTAAATCAGGAGATTGTAGCGGTGTATTAAGGGTATGGAGAGTATTATACAAAATCCATTCCTTTACTACGTGGACTGCCTGCTTCGAGTCATTGTTATGTTAAAAGTAGAAGTCACTTTCAAGACCCAGCTTTTCAGCGCTTTTTTTTAGGTTATTTTTCAAAATATTTATATAAATCATTTTATCCATCATCCCATCGATGAAAACAAGCTCTCTTACACTAGATACTGCCATACAACCTCAGATAATTATTTTTCCACGCCCAGGTTTCATAGTAAGTAATAATTTTTCTGCATTCATATCTATATTAGGTTTTCGCTAGACAAATATTTGACCGGCGCAGCGAAAAATATTAAATTTACTTTCACCAAAAAAGATTACTCTTTTCCAAATATCCATATTTTTGTTTTGGCAATCTTTTACAAATTTAATTCTTTTACTCTTATTGAGTTTACTTATATAAGGTTTTTTATATTTTTAAGGTTTATTAAAGGTTTTTTTCGAGGTATTCTAGTATTATAATCAGTAGTATACAATATATTTTACACGATTGTGGGGTTTACAGTTTTATTAAAATCTATTTTTAACTGTACTGCTAATTCTGATGAAATAGCTTTTGGATTTTTTTCATTTTTTTTATAATAGACTGTTTTCCTTTATTAAAAAGTTTCCTTGGACGTCCAATTCTAGTTTGGTTTTCTAGGTTTTCTTTGCTTTTAAATTGATTAATTACATTTTCAACTGTAAATCGTCTTTCATTTATTATTTCCCCAATAAAACCGTATGATATCCTTTTGCATGAAAATTCAAATTAATTTTTTGTTCTGACAAGGTAGTGTCTTTAGTTTTTCGACTCATATATTAATTTTATTGACATTTTACTATACAATTTGAAAAAAAATTCCTTACCACAACTTCAATGTCGCACAAATAATGATTTACTGGTGATTTGCCTACTTATAAAAATAATTGTAAAGCTGATCAATTGATTGTGGTGAAGTTATCAAATTAAAACACAGAGTTGTGCCAATACTTTTTTCGCGGAAAAAAAACATTATTTTTGATAAAGTGATTTTTTTATGGAATTTTTATAAAATATCCTTAATATTTTTATGTTATGAAATAAACAATACATAAATGAATACAAAATATGTAAATTTGTTGTAAAATATTTCCAATTTTTTTAATTAGACTTTCAATTACAAAAAAGTTCAGTGTACAAAAGTTCACAATACTTTTTTCGGGTAGTGTATGTATTTGGGCGTTAAAAAGTAAAAAGATATTTAAGAAGTAAAAAAAAAGCTGACTCAAAATATAGAGTTTTTATTAAGGCCATTTTTCAACATAGTCTCCATTAATTTCTATATACCTTGTATAACGCTTAATAAACTTTTGGATTCCCCCCTGGAAGAATTATTTTGTCATTTACGCAGACATGGGAATGCTGCCTAAATCGCGGGAATGATTCGTTCCGCTTTGGAATAAGGTACTGTTACAAATAAAACTTACAAAAAATACTAAAACAATAGGAGAGGTCTGAAAATGCATTGACTTTATCGACTCAAAACCGCCATCTTGTTTTCGACAAGATATGTGTCTGTTACCCGAAAGAAAAAGCAAAGTTATATCAAAATAAAGGGGAAAATTAAAATTGAAGATTTTGAGGATTGAAATGTATTCCATTTTTCCGTAAATGTTAATTTTTTTTTAAAAAAAACATTAAATTATTTTGTACAGTTTAGAATCATCGTAATATGGAAAATATGCAAATAAGTACAAAATAAGTATACCTAATATGTGTAATTTTTATAATTTTCCTGAGAAGATGTATTTCACTCTGTGGTAACATATTTATGTTATACGAACAATGAGAGTAATAAATAATGTTACCACTTAAATTCAAAAGAATTTTTTTAAAAAGTAGGAAGTATAAATATTATATTTATTAGAATACAAAAAAATATAAATAAATTAATTATAAAAATAAAATATAATAATAAAAACAGCGTACATATTTATTATTTTCTTTACTATTCATTACGGTATTCACGTTGTGAATATCTGACTATTGACAAAAATATATTTAAGGGTTGAAGGAATAAAATATCTGGAACTTACAGACAATTCCGACATTAGTTGTCAATCTCGAAGAAAATTAACACCGAGTAATAGATTGCATCTGAACTTGTGCGGCAGGAATTCCATTGTCACTGAAAGCCATTGTCTTACATTGAAGTAATAATGAACTTCTTGTACGGCGTAGATTTACTAAGGAGAAACGGAGCCGAAGACCCTCGTCAAAATATCTTTATAACGCACAGTACTGTATTTTCAACATTTTTGTAGGCTGATAAAATTTGATTTTCGTTATTGTTTTTTATTTCATTTGAATTATATATATATATATAATCAAAATTATCAACAAGAAATTTTCGATGACGTCAATTATTTATTTATGAGTCGGTTGCAAAAAATAATCTATCTACAAAAATGTTTATATAGACATACTACATATATATATATATATATATATATATATATATATATATATGTATATATATGTATATTTGGACGTGGCTTCTATGATAACAAAATATGTTTATTGTTTTATTCTGTTACAAGACATGCTTATAATTGACAAGTGGGCGAGCGCAGCGAGCAGGTGTTTAGCCTCCTAGTATATATAAAATCAAAATTACCCACTAAAAATATATGCTTCGTTCCTTCCTTACGTTCTTTTTCCCTATCCTTTTTATCTCTTTTGGGGGTGGGTATTTTTTGTAGACATTTGTTTTTTTTGCAATTTTTCCTAGATCAGACCAAATGCCAAGTTTAACATTCTTATGTTGTTATCACACGACCAATACTCCTGTCTGATGGTAAATACTGGTTATCGGGTCTCAGACGATTCTCGAGACGGTAATCACGCTGAGGATTCTTTAACATCTTACGACATGCTCCAGGCAAAATCGGTCTTCAAAAAAAATCCACTTAAAATAAAAATTCGATGACATTAAGTTATTTATTTAGGACGAGGTTTATATGGTACTAAAATTACTCATATATAAAATAAACTACATTGCAATCTATTTGCGATAATGATTATATAGACAAACTAATATATATATATATATATATATATATATATATATATATATATATATATATATGTATATAACAACTACGTTGCAATATATCTGCGAGAATGATTATATATATATATATATATATATATATATATATATATACCAGCGTTTCTCAAACTATGTTGAAAAAAGTGAATGTATTCCGTGAAAAAATGTCAAAATATGAACCAGGAATGGGATTTTAAATGCTGTGACAGTTTCAAACATGTTTGAAAATGAAGTGCTCCTCACTAGCGAATTATGGGTCTTCTTGGCATCACATAATTTAGGACAAAAAATTATTTAATTTTTAACAAATTTTTCATGGTTGATGAGTGTTGCATATCTTACAGATATTTTTACAAAATACAATTAAATAATCTTATTGTTCCAGGAAAGAATATTACAATTTTTAATATAGGGTATAAAATTGTATCTTTTGATATAAAGTTACAATTCTCGATTTTTACAGTTAAACAGAGTAATTTTGATTTTTCTGCTGCCATGCATGAATTTTTGAATTAAATACATTCTAAATTAGATGAAGTTTCTAACATAATTTTAGAACACTTACATGACTTACAATCAACCATTTCGTAATATTTTTCTAAAATTCAGTGAGGATATAAATACTTTTGTAGTGTAATTTTGTGAAATACTCTAGAATAGATTTTTTTCTCAAATACTTGTTATTTATTTCTGTTCAAATTTTCAGTTATATTGTCTGTAAGTACACAAGTTATTAATAAAATTAATTACAATGTATATTTTTGACCTTTTCTTACATTTTGAATTAAAAAGTGTATTAGAGTAAATGCGATATAAATTTTTATGAGAGTCACTGTATATATACATGGGTCGTTCGATATGTATGGTAAAAAAGCAAGTTCACTTGGTCCATCAAGTCCGCAAAATACGTATTGACGATAGCGATGACATCTTCATTCTACCACAATTTCTTCCCATTGAGACAAATTTTCAAGTTTGTGAAGAGGACGAAGTCGCACAGAGTAAAGTACTGAAAATGGAGTAAATGAGGAATTAATTCGAAGCCTAATTTGTGCAATTTTGCTATTGCGACGGTCGATTTTTGGGATAGCGCGTTATCCTGATGAAAGAGCACTCTTTTGTGTGCCAATATTGGCCATTTTTGTTTCGTCTCTTCTTTTAAACGGTCCATAATGTTACAAAATAGGCTCCTGTTATCGTTTTTCTCGTCGTTAAGTAGTCGATCAGAATTCCTTGAGAATCCCAAAAAAAAACAGAGCCATCACCTTCTCAACAGACAAAACGGTCTTTGCTTTCTTCGGCGCACTTTTACAAGACTTTGTCCACTGCATTGATTGCTACTTCGACTCAGATGTGTAGTGGTGGATCTATGTTTCATCCACGGTGACGAATCAACGCTAAAGGCCTGCTCGTTTTTTTCTATTTTTGCAACAACTGTTACAATACTAGCTTTAAACATCTGTAAAACGTGAACAACGCTTCGCTTCTGACTGAAATTTCGCCTACGCTATTTTGAAAATTGACACTTGATAGCCGTAATGTTACCAAATGAATGGCGGCGCCACATCATAGAAATTTACCAAACTTATCAAACAAGCATCGTATTTTATTCTACCACATTTAGAAATTTTATCGTTATTTTTTATTTAATCTTCCTTGCTTTTGTTTAATCTTTCAGTATATATCAATTACTATAAATAATTATGTCAATTTCTATTGAAGCATTTTAACAAATCATTTATTTATCTTATAAATAGAATTTTGTGTTTCTTTCTACTTTTGTTGTCTTCATTTAAAAAATAACGAGTAATAACGACAAAAAATATTAAATTGAAACTATAGTTCGAATAAGATATTTGAAAAATACATATTCTTTTCAGAACGAAGTAATTCCGAGTATTTTTGAACATTTTAAATAATAATTATTCTATATTTCGGGATATTAACTGTATGTTAATTACTATCTTTTATTCATCAAAATAATCACAATTCTAGACAATTGTCTAGAAACTGAGTATTTTTGACCCTGACCTGATATGATAAACAATACAGTATATTAAAAATATTTTTCTGCACGTACAAAACACGAAATAATATAAATTATACATTTGTAATTAATTTCATATCTTGATAGTGTGATATAACGTTACAAAATCTCTGTACGTGGCACATCGTCCAGTCAAGTATTCGGCATATTACAAGACCAGCTCCGTTTATATGTTTGTTTATAATTAGACTGAATATGATGTATAGAAAAAAGAACTGTACAAAATAAGAGAGTTATATTTATGAATGTTTTTATACATTGTACATGTATGTGTGTTGTGTGCAAGTTTACACATACAGAAGTGAACATGAGAATTGCACGTACGCAGTTGCCTAGATATGATTTCGGCGCAGCACGCTATATTAAAAAAATGCACCATAGGTCCATACTGTTAACGTTTATTAAGTGTACTATGTACATTGTTGCATCAGTTAAGTCATCATTAAAATGTACGGGTCGTGGTCCAACAGTTAAAATAATGATTAGCGAGCAAATTATGTTTTTTTTTAATAGCACAGATAACTACTGTATTTCTGTCACGTTGGAATTGTGTAACATTCGTTAGTGAAATTTCATACACAAAAGTTGGTTGTTTACATATACATGACACTCACGCTTATAAGGTGTAGAAATTAATTTGGTGCCTTTTTTTATAGAAAATAAATGCTAATTAAAAAAAATAGAATACATTTAAAACCCAAAAATATCCCCCATTATGTTGTTGCTCCATGATATCTGTCAGGTATCTGACGAATCCCGTGTCGAAGAGGACGAAATATTTTATTTTTCTGTGATGTACATATATTCATTAACCAGATATTTTTCCGTTAAATCTTTGTACACTTACACTACATAAATTATAATATGATGTGTTTATAACAAATCACTCCTTATACACCATTAAAAATGTCTTCCAAAAATATTTATTCATTTTTTGGTTTCTACAAACCTTGTACTCAAATTCACATGTTTACAAATAAACATGAAAAATTAGTAAAATAGGATGTTAACAATGTAATACTAATAATCATTTTAATTGTTTATAGTCGATTCTTCTTTTATGTATTATTATGTATCTCCTATATTTATACAAATATGACTTATTAATTCATATACAGCTTCATATACTAGCTGTTTTAAGTAGTCCAGAACTGTTGTACAACTTTTGTGCAAGTTCTTGAATTGTTGTACTTGGTTCTGATTTAACTAACAAATTCAGTTGGTCGTTATGAACTGAAGAATAATGTCTGCGACCTTCTTCATCTTCAAGGCTCTCAGCACTAAATTTTTGGAACCACTATTGCACCGTACGTTCCTTACCAGGGCCCTCACCAAAACATCGTCTAGTTTACAAGCAGTTTCCTACTGCTTTACCACCAGATTTGAACTCATTTCAATTTTTTCCTCTTATTTGCTTCTTTTCCATTTTTAATTCAATAGCTTAATTTAAAACAAAATTAATAATAAAACCAAAGTTGATGTTATCAAAATATAGATCAAAAAATGTACTTTAAAGTTGTATTAACATGAATATGATGAAATGACAATTTATTGAAAAAAAATTAGGTTAGAATTCAGAAAATAGAAATCGCAATATTTTCATACCAACCTAATTTACATACATATATGTATATATATATATGATTATAAATAAGATGACAATATGAATATGACATTGTGGATATTTTTACTTTCACAAATAAATTCTTTATTCAATTTGCAAACAACAAATTGTTTCTGATTAAAAATATTTAATAAATCATTATTTATAATCTTCAGTGGTAGAAAAATCAATATATTAGCGGCAAGGTACAATTTTTTCTATACTTTATCAATGTGAAAATTACAATTTATTGAATTTGCATAAACATTAATTAAAAATGAGTAATTGATCATTTTTATCTAGAAAAATGATTTGTGGTTTTGTGTAGGATGACAAAAATTATTCATGAAAATATAAACAGTATTTTTTAACATTCACAAAAATATTACATATTTGAAATAATTATATATTGCAATGTTAATACTTTGTTTTAAATCTTCAAAAACTATACTTTAAACAAAAAATGAATTATTTAAGTACTTGACATCATTTCGTTCAACTTTTTTTTTCGCCATATCGAGTTTTGTTACATAACTATACTGTATAAACACAATAAGTAATCGAATTCAAAAAGTACGAAATTGATTGATGATGTGTGCGTACATATCAGCCTTGTAAATGTTCATATTATGATTTTTAAAACAGAAACTTGCCTTTTTTTAAATCAGTTAGTTTTTTTCATTATAAATTTGAGTTGAAATTTAATATCTACATTTTCTCCTGTCAATTGGATACTACTCATTATTATTAAGTATTTAATTCAATAGTTCAATTTGAACCAATAATAAAATTAAAGTCGATGTTACCAAAATGCAGGCCGAAAAATGCACTTTAAAATGATATTAGCATGAACACGATGAAATGACACTTTAATTGAAGAAAAAATAAGGTTAGAATTCAATAAACTGCAATCATTTTCCTACCAACCTAATATTAAAGCGCTATATTAGTTCTATTTTGTATATGTCATTATTTCATTAATGATAATTTTTAAAATGAAATACAAATCCATATTTTATAATTATCACTACTTTATAACAACTTGATAATAAATCGTCCGTTAAAAATTAAAAAAGGAATGAATAATATGAATTCTTTTTAAAAAAATAATATAAAAGCATTTAGACCCCACTTCAGTGAGATTCACTAACTAGTATATGATAATATTTATTCAGACGACACAGGTTCAGAATATTTGCATAATGATTGTATGAAACCGACAGATTTAATATATTCTTTCTCTTTCTGTTGTTGGTAATATGTATACTGTACATGTGCAATGTAAATAAATGGTAAAAAATCGCATTAGCTACTTTTCTTGCAAAACAAGTAGTGTAAATATACGAATGTCCCTGACGAAAAAATCACCAGTTAAACGTATTGAATACAAAATTGTACGAGACAATGCATTTAATTCACTCGTCTTACAATAACAGACAATAAAATGAATGAAAATATTGACCTAAGTAATTTTTTATATCAACAAATAAAAAAACTGCATGCATTGTTGCTATTTTTACATTATGTATATATATATATATATATATATATATATAAATTCGTATGATCGACATGTAAATTATATTAAACGTGAACTCATCTAAAAATAATACATTACTCTACATTTTGTAAATCCTGTTTATATAATTGCAAGTCTAATCTAGCTTCTTCCACTGACATTGACAAAAAAAATGTTAACTGAACACCGTCGAACACCAAACCTGTAATTATTATTAACCCTTTAGAGTCTGGGAGGAGGAAAGGGTGCTAAAATTATTTAACAAATATTTTTCGATTAATTGGACATTATTTTATTATGAACAAAATAAAAATTGTAAATTTGTTGGTTACAAAAAATATGTTAATTCAAATTAGCTATTAGAAATTTCACATCTATCTGATATAACGGGGAAAATCGGTGATTATATTCAAGGAAACATAAATCTCTAGATTGGAAACATAACTGGAAACGTAAATATTTGATTACAATTGAAAATTTGCAATTGAATTCTCTCGATTGATTATCTTCAAAAAGGAAACCAGTTACTGGTCAAATACACACTTTGAATTTGACTCACGGAAAAACGTCCTGGAATGACCAAGAAAAAAGTATTGTTTCCCCATGACAATGCACTGGCTCATTCAATCATTGCCGTTCAGCAAAAATATGCTGAACGGCAGCAAGAATCAGCAAGAATTTGCCTGCAGATGAAACGGTCTTCGCCTTCTTTGGAGCCGGTTCTCCCTTTTCAGTCCATTGTTTTGATTGTTCTTTTGTCTCGGGTGTTAAGTGATGGACCCACGTTTCATCCATGGTTATGAAACGGCGCAAAAATTCTGCTTTGTTGCTGTGAAACTTCGCTAAACACTCAATTGAAACATCTTCACGACACTGTTTTTGCTCGAGTGTGAGCAAACGCGGCACCCATCTTGCACACAGCTTTCTCATGTCCACATTTTCAGATAATATGCGATGTACCGCACTTTTTGAAATGCCTACTATGTCTGCTAGCTCGCGCACTTTCAGTCGACGATCATCCAGTACCACTTTATGGATTTTCTTCACCATTTCTGGAGTCGTCATCTCATTTGGTCGACCACTGCGATGCTCGTCTTAGCAGCTCGTACGGCCTCGTTTAAACTCTGCTACCCAATATTTCACTGTTGTAAACGAAGGAGCAGACTCACCCAGAGTAGAATCCAGTTCAGCTTTTATATTGGTTGGGCTGAGGCCTTTCAAATAAAAGTATTGTATCACGTAACGATGACCAATTTTCTCCATTTTCACAAATTCACTGAAAACGTTCACTATTGATGGCTTCCAAACAAATAATAAACAACGTGGCGTCCTCAAACTTAAAACATATGCTTTATAGATTGTGTACTTTCTAATACAGTGATATTTTTCAAACAACTACCGCCATCTCTAGGTCAGCACGGGTACTTCTGGGACCACCCTCGTACATGAAAACTGAACCACCACTGATTGTAAAAAGGTTCTATGGAGTGTCGAATCAAAATTTGAAGTTTTTAAATCAGGAGGTGTACCTTTATCCATAAATCAGCTAAAGAGAAAGTGTCAAATTATTTGTAATTCTATTTTTTAAACATGGTGGCTGTACGGTGATGATGTGAAGTTGTTCTACGGGTACTGGTTTAGGAGATTTAGTTAAAATAGAAGAGAAACTAAACAAGGAACACTATAAGGATATATTAAAAAAGCATTGTTTACCTTCTGGAACAAGGATTGTTGGGAAAAGATTCGTTTTTCAACAGGGCAAAGATCCCAAACACACGTTCAAATTGTGAAGCAAATAGAAATAAAGAAAAATCTTAAAATGATGGTTCGGTCTCCTCAGTCACCCGAACATCACAGGAGGATCTTTGAAAAATACTATAGGAGTAATGGAGAAAAATAAACCAGAAAACATTGAAAAAACTTATAAATAGAATGCTTCGAATATGCCGAGCAATCATCAAAAATTAGGGTGGTCACATTGATGAATGTAATATTTAAATTGTAAATTATTTTTATGATTTTTTCTATAATCTGCATTTTAACATTACATAAAACATATATATATATATATATATATATATATATATATATATATATATATATATATATATATACATATATATACAAATTAATAATTATTTATACCCGAGATATAGGATATTGGTGTATAGAAAGTGCCTGAATATTTATGAGCTATAGTGTGTATATATATATATATATATATATATATATATATATATATATATATATATATATATATATATATACATATATACACACACGACACAATATCTATCTAAACATGCAATATCAATGAGTAATTTATTTCGAACATAACGTAAATAATGTAATTTAATTATCTTTCAATACAAAACTGTCAATTATGTTTCCTTTTGTATTGCATTAATGAATGACTAACAATAATATCATAACTGTAATCAATTACACGTAATTGATATCGAAATTACAATAAATATATCCAATCTGTACGTCACAGATCGGTCACCTGTGTGTACTTTAATTTCGTGAAATAATATAATCGTCATTGAGTCAATCGAATAAATATAAAATAAAAAAATATTGAATTTTAAAGAAATGTTTGGATAAATTGTATAATTACATATATATATATATATATATATATATATGTGTGTATATGTATATATATATATATATATATATATATATATTTATATATATATATATATATATATATACGTATATATGAGGGCCGTTTGATAAGTATGATGAAAAAGCACATTACAGTTTTTTTGGAAAAAATCAATTTTATATCTCAACATAGTCTCCACTGAGGGTTATACACTTGGACCAGCGAGTGTGCAAAATACGCATTGATGGCGGTGATGACATTCTCATTCGACGAGAATTTCTTCTCACTGAGCCAAATTTTCAAGTTTGGGACGTGGAGGAAGTCACACGGAGTTAAGTCAGGAGAATAGGGTGGATGTGGAATCAATTCGAAACCTAACTCATACAATTTTGCTATTTCTACGTTCAATTTGTGGAACGGCGCGTTGTCTGGTGCAAAAGTACTTTTTTATGCGCTAATCTTGGCTGCTTTTGTTTCAGTTATTCATTCAAACGATCCAATAAAATTCCCTTTATCTTCTGTGCTTTTTTTTAATCTTTCAGTATATATGGATTACTATTAATAACTGTTTAATTTCAATTCAATAATTTTAATAAATCATTTATTTACCTTACAAATAGAATATTGTGTTCCTTTCTACTTTTAGTCGTTATGTTAACAAATGATTGGTGGTGCCACATCATAGAAATTTACCAAACTTATTAAACGACCCACACACACACACGCACACATACATACATACATACATACACACATATATATATATATATATATATATATATATATATATATATATATATATATATATATAAAACCAGTTTTTAATACATTAATAAATGTAACAATTATTAACAATTTAATTTTTTAACGAAATAATACAGTACTTCTTCGTTATAAAATTAATTATAAAAAATAAAATCGTTAAGTCAATATTTCTTAATGAAATTATATCATAATTATCTATTTTTTAGTCATTTTAAAAAAATAAAAGATTAAATAGATTATTACTGTTGAATATAGATTTGTGTATGGTCAGTTTTTAACCTTTGTTTATTAAAAATATTGTTAAAAATATAAATCAATTATAATTTATTTTTTGCTACCAGTTATCTTTGCTATTATCATATTTGCACTTGCTACCAAATAACGACAATCAAAGAAGTCAAATTTCGATGATATATAATTTTCTCTAAAATGGTGTGGGGAATATTATTAAAGTTTTAAAAATGTTTCGCATGTACATAAATTATATACCCAAATTGAAACAGATGGTTATATTTTTTTCAATATTTTATATATCACATAAAAATAGCACATTTTCTCATAACAGAATGTATACAAATATTAAAAATAAAAATTATTGTTTTCACAAATTAAACTTCTACTCAACCTACAAACAACGAAAAAAATTTTGTTAATTTTTTTAATTGTTTCTTATGCATACTTCGATGTCAATCATTTTCAGAGCGAAATGAGTTTAACTGCAGTACCAAAACTATAATTATAAAAGCATTTTTTATTCCATTCAACTGAGTAAATTATGTGCACATTTTTTTTCTCATATATATATATATATATATATATATAAACATTCACATTTTTTGAATATAACAATACTAAACATTCTTCTTAGTAAAAAAATGTTATACAATTGTATAAAAGTTATGGATCCCTCTCCGCAGTCGCCCGATCTTAACGTAATCGAGTACCTTTAGGCAAAAATCAAATTAAATTTAAAAAACTACACATATCTAGCAAAGATGACCTAAAAAAACATATACATAGTGAGTGGAACTCCATAAGTCCTGATTTTACAAAGAAACTGGTAACATATATGCAAAAAAGAATCAAAGATGTCATAAG
>CM068321.1:5645927-5655927 GCA_034766995.1 Acanthacorydalis orientalis | reverse complement strand
ACACTTTATTCCTCCAAAATGGCTTTTACTGATCGGAAATTATAAGTTGGAAACAAAGGCTTCAGCATTTGGGAACCATTTTTTAAGTTGAGGCTGCAGCCAGTTCCCCGACATCTGTTTGTACTAATCTTGCAGAATTATGCTCTAAACCATGTACAGACACCGAGTACTCTTGTCACTGATGATCGACTAAATCATGACGTAAGTTGGATGTTTTACAGTCTGTAATATACAAGCTGAATGGCACTTCACCAAATCACAGACACGCAAACTGAGATTTGTTTGCAAAAATGAGCTCTTATTACTGAAACAAAACTTAAATAAAACAGAAAAGCACGATCATTGGATTTAAAACTTAAAAATAATGTTTATTAGAAGAAAAATACATTAAAAAGAATATTTACCGATTTTCAGAAGTTCAGATCTCGATTTTTATGATCTCTTGTCCATTTGAGACGATTCGGTTTCATAGCATCTGTTAATTTGGGTTCCTGAGAGGGTCTGTGAGCTTTGAAGTTCATTTCAGAAAATTTGTCCCCGAAAGTTTACTTACATACATAGATATATTAGTGTTTTCAAGCTTATACTTAATTTATTTCGTGGTGGAAAATCAGTTTACCAGGTAAACCTCCTTTAAACGCCGTTCTGACTTTGAACTAAATATCGATTTTCGGCTACACTTTTTCTTCCTTTGAAAGACTATATCCTGGCTAAAATCGATGTTCTTTTCGATTCGCCTCTCAGACTATTCAGATATGTACAATTTTGGAGCAATCTCTCGATTTGAATCAATTTTCAAGCCAATTAGCACTTTTAGTTTCACCATTTTTGAAGCTGTCAAATCACTCGATTTATCTATAATTTTTATAAATAATATAAATATTTTTTACGAGAAAGTACTGTTAGTAAATAAGAAATTTATAACTTAATCTATCAAAGTAGAAGTAAACACAAAAAAATTCAATAACAAACTTAAAACAGGTATGTACTTAACATTATTACGTTAGCAACTGATGCATGTTCATACATGTTTAGCGTTTTAATAACAGTCATGTGAAGTGACACGTCATAAAGAACATTTTAATCTCTTAGAAAAATACTTCCTTTATCCAATTTTTACCTTTTTAAACAGCGTTGTTTGCATCAATTTTTAAATGTCTGTAGCTATGTCATAACCTTCGTCTCCTACTGCCTTAAATACTCCCTTAAATCGTACAGTATCGATTTCATTTTTTGACGCTTCATCTATATTTTCTCAATACTTAAAATGTACAAACTGTAGTGGAAATTATGGCGTCCGAAAAGCAGCATATTAGGAAATGCATACTTTTCATATATCAGTTGAAAAAAATAGTACCGAAACCAAGGAAATGATTTGGTCAGATATGTGGGAAGGTGTTATGACGTATAAAATATGCAACAAATGCTAAAACAGTGGAAAATGTTCGAAAATGCTTTACGACTTCATCGACTCAAAATCGCCATTTTTTTTTAACAAAGGAGTTGTTAGTTACCCAACAGATGGAGCAAGTTATATATAAAAATAGGAGATATTTTGGGAATTAAAATGTATTCAATTTTTGAAATGTCTTTCAATTTTTATAAAAAAGTTACCCAATCAATTTGTACACCTAATATTATTACCAGGATAACCTATTATTACTGAATAATGTTTCATTTCATCATAAATTACCAACATATTTATTTAATAAAATATTTAAACAGAAAACACTTCAGATTGTATAAGATATTAATAATTTTTGAAATATTTGGTGTTAGATGTGTTTAGTATACTCTAATAATTTATAAGAAAAATGAAGCAAACGGAGAAGGAATAAAGTTGTACTAAATAATGAGCTATATTTTGTTGATTCAAATTTATTTAATTTTTCTGGAAACAGTCACTTTCTATAAAAAAGGCACCGAATTAATTTTTACACTAAATACATTGAATTGTAAAGCACGTTTAAAACTGGACTCTATATAATAATCACATAAATTCAGATTATAAACTTAATACTGACTAAAAAAATCAAAACACATTAAATCTTAGTTCCACAAAATATTTAAGATTAAGTTTGATTCTTTACAACGTGTATGATTTACTATACCTTTCTAAAACATAACTCAAGAATTAATGTACATAAGTAATGTCATACACTTTAAATCATAGCGGACGAACTTTACAAAAATATTCAGCACTCATAAATCAAAGGTGTCGCATTCCCCACCGTAACTTCGTTTGAGGCAAAAAAATCAATGATAAAATATTCTGTGAAATGAAATTAAAAATTACTCGTTCAACATATTCGTCGAAGTGCAAGTCTACATACACCCAACATTTCAAACAACTTTTAAATAAAAAAAAAAACTTCAAATAGTTCAATGTCAAAAAAGTGTAAATAAGATTATCAACCATATAAAATCAATTATTTCTGTTAATAAATTTCAATTTAAATTGTCTTTTTCTATAATTTATTATTGAAAATAAAATGTTATTTGTAGCAACTCTAATAAAAGTTTGTATTATACAATCGACACTAAAAGAGAAGAAAACTATATTTGAGTAAATTAAATTAACAATTAAAGAGAAAATATATATTTACGATAAAGAAAAAATATAATTAAAATTTATTAGAAAAGTATGTAATAAGACAAATCGTATAACTTGGAATCACATGTATGGGAAAAGAAGATCTGATCAAAGAAAATAGTGTCACAACTTTAGAAACATGCGTTTTACTATCAAGATGAATAAAAAATTACAAATAATAGAAGACATTATAATAAGTGTTTTTAAAGTATTTTTTGAAAAATAGACTGATAATTGTATTTATTTATTTATTTACATTTGGTATGATGGAGCTAACTGAGGCATAGTAACAAAATACTCAAGAATATGAGAGTATGTATCAAAAGATAAATAAGATCTTTAAAAGGAAACTAGTCAGAGAGACTGAAATTATAGTATAGGAATTATATACTTTATAATAATAGAAATTAAGATTAATTTAGAACAGAGGTGTCAAACTCATATATGAACACGGGGCACCAAATTCATTTTAAGAGAGTCTATGGGCTTCAGACAAAAAAGTCACAAAAAAAGTGTAACGACTGAAAAAAGGTCTTTTATATTTATATTCGAAAATAACTCATTTAAATTTTAGATTTCTTTTTCCTTTAACGAATTTATAAAAATTAAAAAAATTACATTAATTTTAGTTCAAATGTTACAATAAAATTTTAAATTAGAGAAATGAAAAAAAAATAATATTTTTTACTAGAAACTTGTCATCTTTTGGTAGAAACTATTTTATCAATATTGGCTGTTTTTTTGTATTAATGATATTTTTACTATAATGTTAAATGTTCATTTCTCAATCTTGACCTGTGTGAAAATTTATTAATCTTTAACCCTTTACGGTCGAATGTCGCTATACAAGCAGCATCACACTTCCATTTACAAGTTCGAATGTCAAAAAGGAATTTCATTACCTGTACTATATAAAAACTAAACAGCACTTATTCCCAAATAATTATTAATATTCTCCAATAAGATCTAAAATTCCATTAAACACAATATTTTTTACTTAACATCTTATATTTAAATCTTCAGTACATAATTTCATATTATACAAAAAGTATATTCATCCCAGTTAGAAATACAGTTGAAAAAGTTCTTGTCCGTAAAAGGTTAAAAACGTAAATAATTGTTCAACCAAACATTGTCAAGATTCTTGCTACAAAAAAAATCTAGAATACTAACTTCATTATACTTTTTTTAGCACAGCGTTACACTGAATTTCAATCAATTCTATTTGGGTGTTAATTTTTATTATTATATTAATATTTGAATTATTTTATTATTTTAATAAAATCAACTTCAAGTTTTGGACCACTGGCCGCATTCTAGAACCTTACGGATCGCGTGTTAGACACCACTGATTTATAAAAAGTATAATGTCCATTCTCAAATGAATTTTTCACTCACTCCACTTGTTTCCAAGAAAGAAAGTTTATCATTGTTTTAAATGCTGCTGTCTTAATTTAAATGGCGATGCCAAAGCGCTGACATTCAGAAAAATTTAAACTTTTTATATATCTAATCTTATATTTAAGCATCTTTCTCTTTCCTTCTGGTTATTTTACAATTTGCTGTTTATACATTAATTTATTGTTTAGAAACGTGACTATAGCTGTGGTTCTCTCTAAAGTAATTGAAGTGTATTGAATTTGTGTGCATGTGTTTATATTACATGTTTATTTTCATACACACAAAGATTTCTGTCTGATATATTAAATAATTTATCAAGCACTTGATAAGGTCGGAACCTTTTAAAACATTAAATATAATTTATGAAAACGGTTGGAGATGTATTATAGATTTATGTTCATAATTTGTTTATATAACAATTAACAGCATACATCCTATGTATATGTATATATATATATATATATATATATATATATGTATATATAAACAATTGGTTACAAAAATATACTCCTAACTTTATAATCTAGAAAAAAATATCGTTTGCAGGATGAATAAATTATTAGTGAAAATCATAATCAGTTTTAAGATCCGTTCTAATATATTTACTTTTTTTTCTAAATGCTGAAAAATATTTTTTTTAATTATTAAATTATTGGCATATTTATGAAATTGAAATTAAGATCGAATCACATTTGTGATTTACTTCGTCTGTCTCAATTGTTTTAATATAACAACTTGAAACCTCAATTAAAGCGGATTTTTTTAATTTTTTATCAATATTCTAAAAAAATGTCAGTTCAGGTAACAAAAAAAATAATTAAAGGTTTTATATTCTTGGTACCAATTAAAATTCTAGATACTTATCCAAGTATAATAATCAAAATGGATAGATATAATATGCAATTAAAACAGTCATCGTTTAAATGTGGAATTTATAAGATTTGGACAATCTAAAAGTATCACTCATACATGCTTACATAAGATATAAATCTTGCTAGTGTTTAAATGTCGAATATCTTATGTCAGCATGCTAAAGCCCATGGTACAAATCAGTTTATGACCTTTGACAGTGAATTGTTGTCTTTTGTAAGAGTTTGAAGAATTGATAAAAATAACACCATTGCAACGCAAGTCACGGTGGTGCGTAAACTGTCTGTTTACATTTTTGCAATATACGAGTAAAATTATATAAGTAAAATCAGTAGATGTAAAAGAATTAAATTTGCAGAAGACTGCCAAAACAAAAATATGAATTTTTGGAAGAGTAATCTTTTCTGATGGAAGTGAATTTAATATTTTTTGCTGCGCCGGTGGAATATCTGTTTGGTGACAACCTAATATAGAATTGAATCCAGAAAACTTGTTAACCACTGTGAAACCTGGAGAGAGTAGAGTAATGGTGTGGGCTTGCATGGCAGTATCTGAATTGAGAGAGATTTTTTTCGTTGATGGGGATAATGGATAAGATTATTTATATAAATATTTTGAAAAACAATATACAAAAAGCTCTGAAAAGCTGGGTCTTGAAAGTGACTTCTACTTTCAACATGACAATGACCTCAAGTACACAGTCTACGTAGTAGAGAATGGATTTTGTATAATACGCCCCTTAATACACTGCTACAATCACCTGATTTAAATCTAATTGACCGTTTGTGGACCGTGGAATATAATTAGATATGATGACCAGAAAACATAATTTCACTAACAAATCTTAAATAAAGGAAGCGTTTATTCATAAAAACTGGGCAAATAAGACCGGTAGTAACGTACTAATTAATTTCTACGATTCCAAATAGATTAAAAACGGTGATAAAGAGAAAAGATTTACTGACATACTGTTAATTTCAAGTTTTCTGAAGATATATTTTAGAAATTCAAATTACTTCAAGATGCGCATACTTTTTTCGCGAAAAAAACAAGACTCTTTTTAATGAATACCATTATTATCACAACTCCAATGAATTGTTGTCATTTTTTTCGTATTATTAAATAAATAATACATTAAAAAATATATATTTGTTACAAACTGTTTTCAAATGTTTTAAATATACCCTTACAATTACAAAAAAGTTTACTGTGCAAATACATTTTTCGGACGTTTACATATTTTGTAAAATTGCTTATCATTAAAAAATCAAACAATTGGCTTAGAGCTGTTGTTAGATGATGTAAACGTTTTATTGGATATTAGTAAATAACTATGTCCTAAACTAAACGTCCGTCAATGAATCGTACAATAATCAAGAAATATCATCCTGTCATTGTCCGTCCAATCCGCAGTAATAGTACGAAATGATTTTGTTAATGGAAAGAGCAAATAAACATAAATTGTAACTCGCATGTTATTTGTAATGTGACAAAAACAGGAAAAATGACAAAATCATTACTATTTTGAGAACAAACACCTATTACCGTAACAGCGAGTGCACCGAGAGCGAAATGACAATATATGACATAATACTAAATATATGCGCGCGCGCTTCTATATGTATTTTGTTGGTGTATGAGTATCAGGAGCACGCGTGCGCAAACCTAACAATATATCCGACAGTGTTCTGTTGCCCGTGAACCCGATTGAAAGTGAAAAGAGCGCGCAACGACGGCCGTCGCACCAAATGCACGCTCACGTCGCCGTCGTCGGCCGAAAATTATATACGTATATATAAACGTGTATATATATATATATATATATATATATATATATATATATATATATATATATCCCCACTTCTCGTTTCGTGACCCCTACCTTTCGCTTTCGTCGACCAATCCCCTCTTCGCGTCGGATCACTTTCTACTGGTACGCAACGGATGCAATCCTCACCGGCCGGCTAGTCTTGAAAACGACACAGCAGAAGTCGTTGCATGTGTGCGTGCGTGCCTCAGATAACGTTTCTATGCACCCCGCCGTGCCGTTTATTCTCGTCATCCGTCTCTCTGCATTTTTGAATTCTTTTCACAACACGCGCATCATATACTACTCTCACCTCAAACCAACCGCCACATCAACAATCATTTCGTTCATCAACTACCATTTCATCCGATTCATAATTTTATATTGTTGTTGTTACTTCATCATCATCGGCGAACAGACAAATTATCATCCTGTTATCCGATTTGAATTTTGTATGAATAAATAAAAAACGAACAGATTCAACATTTTGTACCGTGAATGTTTTTCTAAATAAAAATCGATTATTGTGTGAAAAAACTGTTAATATTAAATATAATAAATGTCTCTAAGAGAGACCGAATATTTCATGTGATAAAAAATTGTGCTGTTCTTAAATATTGATTACCTGCGATTATATATACACATATTTATGTATGCGATTAATAAGTTGATTGAGTCTTGATATTCTGTACATGTTTTTTTAAGAAAATTGAGAAAAAAAAACTTTATAGAATCGAAGCGGTTCTGTTGTTTTCTTCTACTTGTTTTATCGAGATAACATCGTAATCGACGATTGGTATCAGAAAACAACAAAACAGGATTACATCAAAAGAAGTCCATCTTATCACGAGTGATTGTTTAAATAAATCAGTGTATCACGGCAGGTGTCGTGTTGGGAAGTTATTTTGGTGGCCGCGGAGGAGGCGTGATGGCTCCACGCCGGCACGGCCACGGCCACGGCCACGGCCCCGAAGTTCAAGGTCTACTAGCTATTGATCATTCCAGTAGTAATGAGACTACGACAACGACGACGACGACGGGTTCGAGCCTTGACTCGCCGTCAGCAGGAGTCACAAGATGTTGTGTACCGACCGGTGAATGCCTACGCGCGAATGCAATGGCAGGAAATCCAAATAATAATGATTACGTGCTGATTTCGTTGGACGATCTCAGGGACACTGTCCGTGTTATATGCAACAATGATTCATGCACGATGGGCAGGTATATGCACCGTGAGTGCTTCGAAGCGTGGGAACAGAGTATTCTCACGTATCTGAAGACTTGCGGCAGGGCGAGATCATGGTCGGAACGCCAACGCCACCAAAACCTTTGGACAAAGAAGGGTTATGATCTGGCGTTCAAGGCGTGCGGATGCAAGTGCGGACGCGGACATCTAAAAAAGGATCTAGATTGGATACCGCCACCGCCGACAAGCGGTATATTCCGGACCGACGACGTCGATGCATCCGCTAAGAAAAAGAAACGCCGTAATAGAAACAATACACGTCCAACGCTCGCAATTTCAGCACATCCCCAATATCATCCCAACTGTAATCAGTTAGGACAGGGGCGAGATATACAGATTATGACCGCGAATGGCGAAGTCCGAGGTCGCGCTGGAAGTCTGTCCTCGAGCACAGGATCATCATCACCACCGGTATCCGGTGCTAGCGAACCAAGTGTTTCACCGGCACACAGCGGCGGTGCCAAGAAGAAATCCAGATTTGAATTCTTTTCGGATCGTGTACGGTAAGTTGTTCTCTTATCTACCACTTTTTCCACTTCACGACATTATCATAAAATATTTTCTGTCTTAACGATACCTATGATCTGTTCATATGTATGTGTGCCTGCCTGACCGGCAACGACTTGTTGAATTCCAGCACGAATCCCGTTCGATTCGAGTTTTTTTTTATTAGTGTTGTTTCCTGCTTTTATAAATACACAACCTACACAGATATGTAATGATTGAATTTAATGGTACGAAGCTCGAAAGCATTTTATATATAAAGTGATTCATATAATTGTTTTATACGTATTATATATATATATATATATATATATATATATATATATATATATATATATATATATATATATATATATATATATGAATATATATGTGAAATATATATATATATATAATATATATATATATATATATATATTTATATATATATATATATATATATGAATATATATGTGAAATATATATATATATATATATATATGTATATATATATATATTGTAAAAATGATTTAACATTTGTAATAATTCGAATAAAGAAAAGTTTAAATAAAAAAATTCATAGTATTGAACAAGATAATGAAAAATAAAATTGATTTATATGAAATGTCACAGTGTAGATATTTGAATAGAAATGTGCATATGCAATATTTGACAAATAATTCCAGATTGAAAGTATTTTTTTCAGCGTAGTAAACCAAAACTTAATAAAAAAGATTATATTATTCCTATAATTTGACATATTATAAAAAAGATTACCTTCAATATTAAGTATTAAAAATAGCACCATTTAAAGCTAAATAAATAAGATAGCAATTCTAGCGAATACATGTTTTATTACTTACATTCAAAAAGTATATATATATATATATATATATATATATATATATATATATATATATATATATATATATATATATATATATATATATATATGTATGTAAATAAATAAATAATATATTAAATAATGTACGTAAGATAATAATTATATGAACATTATCAAAAAGTTACAAATAATGTAATTAAGATAAAAATAATTTAAATAGTATTATCTTTATATTATAATATTTTGTTACTAAAATTATATTACTTTGTTTTTTTTTTCAAAAGAAATAAAAATGTTTTTACTAAAAACTTCCTCAAAAAGATATGGTTAATTGTACTAAATTGTACAGTTATGAAAATATTTTATTTTAATGTTTAAAACTTTAAAATTTTTATATATTTATCTATATATATATATATATATATTTATATATATACACATACATATATATACACATATTTTGGGAAGTTAATATTTTTATTAACTAGTTTTTATTTACAAAAATCAAGTTATATATTTTATATATTTGTTTAATTACTCATTAGTATAATAAATTTAAATGTAATTAGTCTATAGAAATACTTATTTCAATTTTTTATCATTTCGTTTACATGTATTTTTCTGTTGTAATGAAACATAACTATTTACCAAAATTTATTAATTTGAATATTAAAATTGCACTGAACTTAAATTATGTAATACTACATATTTCACGAAACAACCTACATAAAATATATACCAAATCGTATAACCTTG
>CM068321.1:5628427-5640927 GCA_034766995.1 Acanthacorydalis orientalis | reverse complement strand
TAAAACAATCTATTGTACGTGTATTTTTCAAATTATAAACTAATAAAATATATATTTAGTGTAGTGCACGTTTGTTCATACTAGTCGATTGGCAGGAAAATAATTGCAGTATTGTATATGAATTTGAAAGTCATAAACAGCAATTATTTTTGTATCAGTCAAATATAATATTAAATTTACTATTTACGGTAGTTTCGACTTTGAACAAAATTTTATTACTAGGATTATAAACTTATCGTTAATTTCTAGACGTATATTAAAAAGTATTTCTATTTAAATCGTGAATAAAAAATATATTAAAATTCTATAGTCAGTAGACTGTAAATATTAATATAATAAAAGGCCAAGCTACGACATTAATCTGTATTCTGTTGTTTTAAAACTATTCAATTTGTTTTATAAAAATGATATGGAATTAAATAAATAATATTTAAAAAATAAGTGAATTCGTTAGAAATTGACATTTTATACAATAATAGAATAAAAAGATCCTCTATTTGAAACTCATTTTAGTTCATTTATGCCTCTAGGTTAAATAATCCAATTTTATTCTCATAATTGTTTTTTTTTTTTTAATTTGAAACTTATATTTTTAATCATAGCTAAATACTTTTGTCTACTTCTATTTAAATGTTTCTTAAGATATGAAAGTGTGTGGTAAAACTTTTCACAAATGATTTTTTTATATTTCCATAAAACACCATTTCTTTCATGGCGAAAGTGTTCAATAATTGATCGGATTGGTAGTTGCTGATATATATTTTTATGTGGCGATTTTCTATCATCCTCAGAGAGTTCAAGTTTTTTGTAATCGTCACCTAAGTGCACAAATACAACAATTAAATCGCTACTAATCAATTATTGAAAACTTCACTATAAAAATATAGTATACATGCAGTGAAAAATTCATTTATAGAAATTCTTCTACTGGCATCTAGTTTTATATGTCATTTAATTTTTTCACTTCGATTTTATTTTCCTTATAGTCTTCTTCGATCAAAAAATTATAATTTTATTTATAGAGACCATCTTTTTATTTATATATTTTTTTCAAATCAATCACAATTATAAATGGGTTCTAAAGGATAGATTCCGCTCTTGGAAAGCACAGTTCTTAAAGTTTTCTTTTAGTTTAGACTTATGTTTTAAAAAGGTATAGTAAATCATGTACATTGTAAATAATCAAACTTAATCTCAAATGTATTCTGAAAGTAAAATTTGATGAGAATCTTGATTTCTTTTATCAGCATCAGGCATATAATCTGAATTTATTTGATTATTATATAGAATCCATTTTTAACTGTGCTCTTTTATAATTCAATGTATTGAGTGTACAAATTACTTCGGCCTTTTTTTTTATAGAAAATGAATGTTACGGAAAAATGAAATATTTTCAATTATCAAAATACATTCGGTTCTCTTTTTATACAGTGGATGGATGCATAACATGTAAAAAAAATCGTGTTAAAAAAGTCATACAAAAATTTGATCTGCAACAAAGTATAAAACTTGTGTTTAAAGTAACGCAAACTATACAAAAAGTAATTTAAAATATTGAAATGCATTCACTAGAAACATTTCATTTCATAAACACATAAAAGAAAAACTATGTGTTGACGAAAATAAAAAAAATTTTATTTAAAAAAAAAAAAAATGATTTTTTTAATTTATCGTTCGTTCCCTCAGTTTTCAGTATTGAAGGCACTCCAGTGGATCGATTGCTTTAGCAGAACCTTTCTCTGGTTCCTCACTGTAAAGGTGAATGTAATATGTTAAAAAACCGTATAACTTAATAAATCGTATTTAAAAAACCGTGTAACTGAATTGTGTAAAAAAATATCATGTAAAAAGAGATCTACTGTATATCTCATTATTTTATATAACTTTGCTCTATTTACTAAATTATACTAAACGTATTCTAACACCAAATGTTTAAAAAATTAATAACATCTTAAAATGATGTGAAGTATTTGGTTTTTAAATTTTTTAATAAATTAATATATTAATTAAGATAAAGAAACAATACTTATTTAGTAATAATAGGGATCATCTTGGTAATAATATTAGATGTACAGATTAATTCGGTGCCTTTTTTAAATAGGACATGAATGTTTATGGAAAAGTGGAATATATTTCAATCCAGAAAAAAATATCCTCCATTATTTTGTAAAAATTTTCTACATCTGTCAGGTAATTGACGAACCTTTTGTCGAAAAAAGGTGGCGGCTTTGTGTCGATAAATTCATCAATGTATTTTTGGATATCATCCCTTATTTTAACAATTTGTACATGTTTTATGCATCACAATACTTTCTTTCAAAGTTGCACAAATCATTTCTACAGCTTGGCAACATTTTTTTCAACTGGATTGTGAAAAGTATACAATACCTAAATGCTGCTTGTTGGACACCATGGTGTTCACTACTGTTTTGTGACATTATGTCGATTACTTAGTTAAGACAATTGAAACTTCAAAATCCTGCAACGCAAAGAAAAATTTTAATTCTAAACAGAATTATTACTGATTCAGTTTAAAGGCACCAAATTAATTATTACACCTAATACATTATTAAAATATACCAAATGCATTCTAACACCAAATATTTAAAATAAAATGGTAATATCTTAAAATAATTTGAAGTATTTTGTTTTTACATTTTATTCAATAAATGTACTAGTAATTTATGATAATAAAAAAACATTACTTTTTCAGTACAAATAGACCATCCTAATAATAATAGATATTATTTTTAGTATCTTTTAACAGCTTGGCATTTGAATCAAATTGTCAAATAAAGATAAAATAACATTTATACTTTATTAATACTAGTAGTGAATTTTAGGTTCTGTCATATATTGAATAGAAATCGAAAAAAAAATGTAATTTATAAGTAGGATCGTACAGAGCATGAAATATTTTATTTGTGGTTAAATGTTAACAACACCCCTAGGTACAAATTATACCCACTTAGCAGCAATTATTGTGATTATGATAGTAAATAAATTGTATTAATTGCTAATTTTATATAACAATTGACATTAATTACTTAAATATTATACTTATACCAATCGACTAATATTTTAAAATGAATATTCGGTATCAATATTGTTAATAAATAATACCAACAGTCAGTTAATTGTTATTATTTTTCTATTATTAAACGTGGTTGTAAAGTGGTAACAATTGATAATATCCCTCTTTAAAAACAGAAAATAAATAATCAGTTTATTGCATTATCAGTAATTATATGTGCTAGCTAGTAATGCATGTGCTATTAAATGGACTGGAATTATGAGAACGGTTAACACAATTCACACAAATTTCAATTATGAAAAAAAAACATTTTTTTTTGATTAGTTTCGGTCTATAACTTTACATAATGAATATAACAAGTTTGTCTCACAATTAGACATTTTTTTAAAATGAATAGATGAATTCTTGTAAATTACATCTTAATTCGATTATAACAAGCACGGATATAACGAACTTATGACTATAGCGAATAAATGTTCAGAGAATTTTTGTTTCATGCATATTTTCATACAAATATTTATTTTGAAAACGATTTTATTCCATAGATATACTGAAAAAAGGCTGTCTTATCGGAAAACTACTTTTTTTACAATCTGTGATAGTCCGTTTAGCAGACTGAAAAAACTGGCTTTTACGTTTAGAAATATAAACTTATCTATATGTATTACTATTTTAAAGTCTTGTTTTATTAAATCCTGAATTTTTTTGTACGTTAGTTAAATGAATGCATTTTTGTTTATTTTTTCTGGATGTTAAATTTTATAGTTATCATATATATATATATATATATATATATATATATATATATATATATATATATATATATATATATATATAACACTCTAAAGAAATAATCTTAATAACATAAAGAACACTTATATTTTTTGTACTTACAAAATTTTTACTATTCTGAAATTTTAAATATTTATTAAAACTAATTAATTATAGATGTACGAATTCTTCTAATAACATACCTTTCCATTAGTGCTAACCCTAATGAACCAAATAGTATGTATAAAATTATATGTACATAATTGGAACTAATTAATAATAAAAAAACAGTTCTGTCACAAATTATACTTTAATCCGTCGTGCGTTCAAAAAAGACCAACTGGTCATTTTCAGCTTAACACGTTCATAAATTATTAGATTTCATTGCTATATGCTTTTTTCTTCATTGTCCATTTCAATATTCTATAATCAACACGTGGGTGTCTATGTTTTTTTGAATGAATATTTATGTTTTCGTTAAAAGTAATTTATACGTAGACGGTGTTTTGTCTATTAATTTCTTGTTGTATTATTCCTTTTACTTATTTATTCGCAATAATACTAAACTATTGGTCAGTATAGCTGTTTAAGTAAGATTTTTTTTTCATTGATAAGGATTTTAATTTATATATATATATATTTATATATTTATTTATATATATATATATATATATATATATATATATATATATTATATATATATTTATATATATATATATATATATATAATATATATATATATATATATATAATATATATATATATATATATACATATATTTATATATATGTATATATATATATATAAATATATAATATATATACATATATAAATTATATATTTATATATATGTATATATATTATATATTTAAATATATATATATATATATATATAATATATTTATATATATATATAATATATATATATATATATATATATATATATATATATATATAAATATATATATATATATATATTTATATACTTATATATATATATATATATATATATATATATATATATATATATATATAGCGTGTGTTTGTGTCCATGTGTTGTAGGCTAAAATTTATTTTCTGTTAATAAAATTATTTTTTTGTGAATCGTTCTAAAGTTTACTCAGCATTAAATATAAGAACAGATTAAAATAAATATCAAATGAACAGTAATGCAAGACGATAAATAGAAATGTAAATGTTCATTTTGTCTCCATTCAATATATGTAAATTTAAAACGTTTCACTGAACATGACATACACGAAAATTTCTACTACATAATTCGATAACATATTATAATTTCTAATCACGAATATGACTAACTGTTTCTTCACCATATCGAAATTACATGTTTAAAATGTTTCTTACCATTGGTGACTTATATAATATAAATATATATATATATATAAATATATATGTATATATATATACACACACATACATATATGCGGATACATAGCATATACACATGATATTCCAATAAGGATGCATTTTTGTAATTTGAAATAAGACACAAAATTCACGTTGAAATTTCAAGTTTCTTTATTGTAAATAATAATTGGGGGTATGCCATTTATAAATGAAAAATAATATCGTCTAAGTCGGTGATGCCCAATCTTTTGGAATGCAGAATATTCCTATATTAATCAGAAGAATGCCGCGGACTCTTTTGGAGAGGATTGTGTTTTTCTGTCTGTACAGCCCGTTGTTATTTGCCAAGGCTCCTCTTCTTAATTTAAAATATTTGTTTACAAAAATCATTTTTTGTAGACCCCTGGGGGTTCGCGGACTCGACATTGGGAACCTCTGGTGTAATTGATCTCCATGTGTTTTCTCAAAATTCATGCCATTCTTTTGAGAAAAATTCAATAACATCCCTACACAACTGAGATTCTATCTCACCAATTACTCTTCGGATTTCATCTTTTAGGTCTGAAATTAATTGACGATTGTCGACGTACACTTGTCCTTTAACGCAACAAAAAAAGTAGCCCAACGGTGTTAAATCGTAGGATCTCCTTGGTCAATTAATGTCTTCATTTCTGGAAATAACACAACCAAAAAATTTGATCCTTAGGAAATCAATTATTTCACCAATTGACTGGTTTGTTGCTGCAGTGTACTCTGCTGGAGCCACACGTCCACCAGATCAATATCATCCGATCTTGCTATCAAAACAATGGTTATCATGTTTCAGTATTTTTCTTCATTCACAATAATCGCTTTACCGGGATGATTCTCAGAGAAGTAAGGACCAATGACTTCCCGGACTCAAATGCGCACCAATCATTATTTCTGTATGCAGTTGCTTTTCAACGATCACCCTCGGATTTTTTTACTCCAAGACTCGATAGTTTTGCTTATTAACATAGCCAGAGTAGTTAGAAATGAGCCTCATCGGTAAAGATGACTTTTTCAGAAAAAACAGTATTATGTCCGTATCCACTTAACAAATCTCCGACGCAGTGAATGGTCTGCTTGCTTCAGTTCGTTGGTTAACTGAACCTTTTAAAGCCCCTCAATCAATAAATTCTTATGCAAATACGCCACATGGTCGTCTGTGAAAGGCCCCAATTGCTGTGAATATCGTGAAATTTGACATTCCTGGCTTTTCCGATCCACTTCCATGAATCAAATCGATGTTTCCTTCAGACCGAGTACCACGAACACATGTTTGTGTTTCTTGATCTTTTTTAACTGATCAAGTCTTCAAATTTACTCACTACTTGAAGAATTGTTGATTTAGATAAACGATTATGTCTAGAATAAATATCATGTAATTTACGAAATATATTTTTTATAGAACGACCATTTTCGTAATAAAATGATATTATTTCAGTGCAGTGTTTTGTTGTATACGAAGCCATAACTAAAATGGAATGGCAAAACTTAACCAATATCAAAAAAATACAGCTGGTAGTTTGATATCTGTGAAAGATCTCTTAAAAAATTGCGTCTCTATTGGAAAAGCCTTTATATATATATATATATATATATATATATATATATATATATATATATATATATATGTATATAAAAATATAAATATGACTTGTCTCATGTATTAATATAACTTAAATTGCATGGTTTTATTAAAAATAAGTTGTCTTTCATTTCGATAAAATGTTTTTTAATTAAAATATGAGAAGATGACCTGAAATAAAGTATCGAAAGCAAAGATAAAAAAATACTAATAATTCCTTATATTCATAAACAAAAATCTGCATACGTGAGGAATGAATTTAAATTGCACAGAACTGAGTACTACTGTCATTTAAAACAAATAACATAGGAGTAATATATAAAATTTTGGAATGTTTTTGATGTAGTTGAAAATATCGTTGAAAAATTTCCAGTTGGTAAACCAGTTGGACTAGAAAATTAAATGAAATTCAAATATGGTAAAATAAAATAATATTTATTTATAACATACAAAACGCTTCTCTTTTGAATCTAAATTTATAGCTAAAGTTGTTATTCTTAAATAAAAAGATGATCATTTACCACAAAAGGTTTATGTATTCAACTCACCAAGTACCCAAAAAAGTTTGTGGTCAAAAATGTGTAATAAATCATTGTTGATTTTTTTAATTTTTTGCTTTTGTGGATTTCGATAACGATATCATAATCTTTACAGTGACAAAGTATAGACAGTCGAGAAAATGATCAATAATGATTTATTGACCATTTTTGATGAGAGAAGTTGTTTGTTTGTAGGATAAAAAAATAATTTCTTTGTAAAAGTGAATTTATCGACCATATATATACAATAGTA
This sequence comes from Acanthacorydalis orientalis, assembly GCA_034766995.1. NCBI lineage: Eukaryota > Metazoa > Arthropoda > Insecta > Megaloptera > Corydalidae > Acanthacorydalis > Acanthacorydalis orientalis. Next base: position 5,633,350 of record CM068321.1, on the reverse strand, counting down.
CTAAGCTTGCCTAATTAATTGTTTCTGAAAATAAGACGAAAAAAAATTTTAAATCAACCCCATTATTAAATAACAAATAAGTAAATAAAACTTGAATTCTAACAGTAAGTAAATATTTTATATTTTAACAAACATTCTTAAAGGTGATGTACTATCTATTATTACACATTCATTAACCTTGAAATAACCATATTTTATTTGTACTATTATGAAAGTTTTAATTCAAGTAAATACATTGACAAGCAATATAGGTAAATCGATATAAGAATGAAGCATGGATTTTTTTTATTGTCATTGTATTGAAAGACATCTGTTTATTTTAGATCAATGAGAACATACATTTCCTCAATCTGAGGTTCCTTGTTCTAATTAATTTTTTTGAAAATTATTTTATCTTAATTATGTGTATCTGATAAACTTATGTTCCCACGGAAGTACCCATATGACCAAACGTTCTCGTAGCGAAAGTAAAAAAATGTTAAAAAAACGAAATCGTCGAAAAAACAGAAAATAATTACTTCAGTGGATATCAAAATGTTTATTACTAATTTACATTAGAATGATTTTGTTATACGAAGTGTGATGTTTATTTGAAATTGATTTTTTCCCAGATTTTCATTAAAAAATAATGGTCGTCTTTTATTCGGATTCTCAGACGGTTGAAGCTTGCATTCCACTGTAAACGTCATAAATCACATAATATCGAGTATTTGTATAATTTTTGTAAATATTATTTAGTATTAAGATTTGAAAAAACTGCATATCGTTTTATGATCGTGGTCATAAAGAATGCCTTTTTCTTGATTTTTTTGTAAAAAACTGGAACATGTCTTATAATCGAGATCGTCTTATATTTGGGGTAATACGGTATTACAAAGTAATTACAATCAGTGGCGGTATTTCTTAAAATATAAGAAGTTTTAACTATTTTAAAGTTTACAGTGCAACAAAAACTTAATAATTTTCTAAAAAATACTTCAAATATTTTTTGTAAATGAAAAAATCATTTGTGGACGTTTTACCAATTGTCATTCATGTAAATGTTTATGTACTGATCGTAATAATAGTTGCATTTAAACCAGAATAAGCATTTTAAATTTTTATTTAAGAATTCTATACTATATCATTTTTATAGTTCATTTTTAATTTTAAGTTTACAGCATTCATTAATACATACATAAAATATATATGTATGTATATATATATATATATATATATATATATATATATAATATACATATATATTATATATATATATATATAATATACATATATATATATATATATATATATAATATACATATATATATATATATATATATATATATATATATATATATTATGTATATATATATATATATATATATATATATATATATATATATATATATAGATATATAGATTCAGCTTTGGCTTTGGCTTCCTCACGAAAGTTACTGAAAAAATCCCAAAAATTAAAAAAGAACATGCTATCTCCTACTAAGTATTTTAGTTAAATTTTTTTTACTATTCAATTGAACTGAAATATTAAATAAAAAAATAACATAATTTTTTAACCCTTGCACCCCTTTTAATACTTACATGTCGAAGCCTATATTGAATCATATATATATATATATATATATATATATATATATATATATATATATATATATTTATATTTATTTATATTTATTTATTTGCGTGTATGTATTTCATAAATTGTAAAAGGTACAAATGGTGTCAGAAAATTGTATTTGAAATTGAATAATTAAAGTTATGAGAATGATAATTTTCATTAAAGTCATGTGTGTGTGTGTTTACATATAATATATATATATATATATATATATATATATATATATAGATATATTTTATATATATATATATAGATATATTATATATATATATATATATATATATTATATATCTATATATTATGTATCTATATATTATATATATATATATTTATATTATATATACATACATATATATATATATATATATATATATATATATATATATATATATATATATATATATATATATATATATATATATATATATATATATGTCTGTATGTTTGTTTTTATGTTTATAAATACAATTTCGTGTGTACATGCGTTTCTGTAAGTACGTCTTGAATATTTGATTGAACTAATTAAGTAATTAAAAGCAAATTACAAGATTATCGTCCAACAGGTATGAACAATTTAATGGTAATTAAGTATTAAAAAAATGTTTTTGCTTTGTGAGTCGTACACTTTTTTATTCTATTTTTTCTACATCAAATACCAAGAACACTAGACTCCCTCAGAAGCGCACACCACACAGCGCATGGCACATAACGAAGGTACCGTTGTTTCACCTGGTTCACCTTGACCTAGCCCTGCCGCTGTGTGTGTACAGACGCGTCGGAAGAACGCCAAGGACAACGGACATCGGAACACGGTTAATAATAATAATAACGACACGAACGATACATTTTTATATGTATATAAAAAACAAACCATTTTTCAGTAATCTGTACGATGAATGTGCAATAATAATGGGTGTACGTGGTGTTTTTGTTGTATGTTTTTGTACTTGTTGAACGTAGACATTGATTAATTGACGTTTAATGGATGAGTGTATAAATAGCACAATTATTACACATTTTATATGTGTGAAGCATCGACTGTTTATGTTTATTTCCAGTTTTTTTTCCTGGAATTCGACGAGATAAAAAGTATATAATAAGAATGTAACACTTCTAAAGGTGAATATGTTACATATTATCAACAGTAGACTGTGGTAGCGGTTATATAGTATCGAAATATGAATACATTTCTAAAAATATATTACTATCAACAATTTAGTCTCCTCCTTTTTAAAGATTGTAGTATAATGTTATTTCTATAAATCATATTATAATTAACAACGCAAAAGATTCATGTATTATTTAATGAGCATTTTTTGTGAAAAAAACATGCAGGACGATATGAAACGAAAATTAACTCGGGTTATCATTATTGAAAAATAGTTTTATTTTAACCCTTTCAGTGAAATGGACCTGTAAATACGTCTAGTAATTGGCACATTGGAGCACTATAGGGGTGTGTATTCACATTCATAGAATTGGAGACTGTGGTTGCTATGGGCTTGTTTATACGCCCAGTGTATGTATCTGTTGAAAGTATAGAAGTAAGAATTGATGAAAGGATTTCTTTGTGACAGTTGTTTATAAGTTGCTTCTGAGACGAGTTCTGTGAATTTAAAAACCCCTAAAAATGAATAAAGATACAAGCAAGTTTGATGATTCAGTACCTGCAAAGATATCGTAAAATGTCCCAACGTGTTGTTTAAGGCGTATCACATATACTAGAGCAGCGTTTCACAAACTATGTTCCATGGAAAGTGAACATGTGTTCTACAAAAATTATCAAAATTAATATTCAACCTGGAAATGGTTTTGAATTCTGCCACAGTTTCAAACATGTTTTTGAAAATGAAACTCGCCTCACTTTGTGTGTGGATTATTCTTGATGTCACATAATTTAAGACAAAATTTTATTGAATTGTTAACAAATTGTTCATGGTTGACGAGTCTTGTGTATCTGGCAGATATTTTTATAGTACAAGTGCAATGAAATTAACTTACCATTTCAAGGAAAGAATATTACAATTTTTAATATAAGAGATAAAATTGCATCTTTTGATAGAAAGTTACAATTCTGGATTTTTACATTTAAACAGAATAATTTTGATTGTTTTCCAGCCTTGCATGAATTTCTGATTGAAATAAATTCTAAATTGGATGAAGAAGTTTCTAATGTAATTTTAGAACACTTGCAATATATATATATATATGTGTGTGTGTGTGTATATAAGCTGTACAAATTAATTTGCTGCTCATTTTCATAGAAAATGAATGTTTACAAGAAAATGGAATATATTTCAATCGTCAAAATATCCTCCATTATTTTATATAAGTTTTCTCCATCTTTTTAGTAACATATGCAATATCGAAAAAAATATGGCGGCTTTGAGTCCATGAATTTGTAATGCGTTTTCAGATCTTTTTCATTGTTTTAACATTTTTTGTCTGTTTTATCCTTCAGAACACCTACTGCCAAAACTGAACAAATCATTCACTTGGCTTCGGTAACATTTTTTTCAACTGGAATGCAGAAAGTATACTATGCTTAATATGCTGCTTTTCAAACGCCATCTTGTTAACTACTGTTTTGTAAGGTTATGCCTACTGCTTGGCTAAGATATGTGGTGTTTTTAAATATTAAGTTTGCTAATTAAAAATCCTGAAACGACGAGAAAATATTTGAATTTAAAACAGCGTTATGGTTGATTCAATTTAAAGGCACAGAATAATTTTTGACATCCAATATGTTTATTGATTACTTTAATCAACATTCTTATTTATATCAAAAAGTCATAAATAAATAAATTCATTTAATACTTTCAAAATAGTATTACGTTTATTCTAATAAAGTATAAAAACCAACGAAGAGAAAACAAATCGGGATTATTACTCCCAAGAGACACTATTTCCATGGAAGTAAAACACACCTGAAGTTTCAATTCAGTAACTGAGTAGTTAGGTGACGAAAAAAAATTGAAAAAGTAATAATGCTGCGAAAAATATCGTTTCATAAAACTGCGACGTCTTTTACAGCGTCCGTTTTCGTCGACATGAGCTTGGTAAATATGTCAACATGTGCAATAAAAAGAAATTCAGATTTGTATGTGGATGTAGGTTTGTGTATGAATGTATTTGTGTGTGTGTATATATGTGTGTGTGTGTATATATGTGTGTGTATATATATATATATATATATATATATATATATATATATATATATATTTATATGCAATGTTATATAGGTACATACACTACTTCATTTTCGTATCAAAAGACTGGAGAGTGAAGCAAAAAGTCTTGAAAAA
>CM068321.1:5620927-5623427 GCA_034766995.1 Acanthacorydalis orientalis | reverse complement strand
TCATATGAATCATACAGAAAATTATTTAAATTCTCATTTATAATAAACTTTTGTACATAAACAAATGTTATATTTGTAAATTGGAAACTATTTATACAAATTATACGAATTTTTTTTATGAATCAGTTTTCTGTATTTTCGGGATTTAAATTTGATTGTATGTTATTGTTGTAATCATGGATGGAAACTATAATATTAATTTATAGTTTTATCTTCTCTAAAAGGTCCCATACGTTTGATCGTCAGTTCTGAAAGTATAGAATTACTAAAATTAATTTACCATTATTTTAAATTGTGCCATTTATGATAAAATATTAATTTTTAAAAATTTGTACGCTCATAAGTTAAAATACATTTACATTTGCATGCCACTGAAAATATTTTTTTTTGTTTTAATTATGCACTAGTAAGAAATTTATTTAAGGAAAAAAATTGATTATTTTTTTTGACCAAAGTTTTAATACTAATTTGTACATTTAAGTGGTTAAAGTTTAGTTTAGTTTTTAGTTTAAGTTAATTTAATTTTTAGCTAATTAGCAAAATAGCTAACTAAAAATTACGTAACAAATAAGCCGATTACAGGACGATTTAACTGACTGGTAACACACTCAAATTTTACTTTCGTTCAGTTGATCGGACAGATAAATCAATGGAATTTCTTTCAGTTCTTCAGTCGGACTGATCAGTTCGAAACGCATCGATACAACCACACCCTCAGTTTATCGTATCGATCACAACTGAGCATTCAACACTAAAAACTGATAGTGTTTGGAAGGGGGCCCTTAATTTGTAAAATGAGATTGAATTTAGTATTTGGTATTTCGTATAGTTAATATATATATATATATTTTTTTTTACAAATAAAACCTTTTCCTCCCACAAACAATAAAAATGTTCCTTTAATTCATTATTACGTTTTTAATTGTTGCTTCTAAACCAGAATTTCTTTTTTTTTGGAATGAAAAACAAAAACAATTTGACTTATTCATTGTTAATCATTTTTAATTGTTGCTTCTAAACTAGAAAATATTTTTTTTTGTGAAATGAAAAAAATAATTTGTGAAAGTGAATGTAGCCGGTGTTCGAACTGTATTGTGATTAATATCCATTTTCTTAATATGATCAAAATGAAAATGATCAATATTTTTTTATAATGAACACTAAAACGAAACTTTTAGCAAGTGAAAGAATTTTGTGTTTCCCCATACTAATATTCAATAAGGTTTTTTCGTTTTATAATTTTTATTTTTAATAAACATGTCACAAACGGAAATTCTAAATATATATACTCTTCGTTCGGATAAAAGGTCAAATATTGAACAAGGGGAAAGCTTTTCAGGTATTCATAAACTGTTTTCATTTTGACCTTGATTTTAATTACATGTAATTATCAAATTGGTATTCTGTCGCGTAAGTTGAACATTGTTCTGTTTCAGTGCTTATCATGAAAATTGTTTGCACATGCATTAACAAAAATAATTGTCTTGTATGTGTTTACATCACCATTCGGTTCAACTTACGAATGTACTTTTCAAGGTTATTGATTAAATGATCAAGTAATGAAGACGCGATTTGAATTATATCCACACATCATACACACACACACACAGAGTGTTTAATATATATATATATAATTTTACACGCAAGTACTTATGTATACAAGCTACATATATAATAAATATTTAATCAGCAGTTTGGTTACGGACAATTAAACTAGATTCATGCGCACGCATAAAGTAAATGTATATTTATTCAACTCCATACACAAGAAACGTGATTTCTTCTGAAAATTAACAGCTTAGGTTGGCGATAAATTAAAGAAGAAAAGGAGTGAAGAGAAACGAAATATCAAATATCACCGTATTCCTATTCATTATTATTTATATTTACACTGGAACAAAAAAAAAAAACGTGAACGTATCTGCGACATCACCGCGCTCTGTTTGTTGATGTTGCTTTTGTTGCGTAGGAAGTAAAACGTGCTGATGACTTAACATCACACATTGGGTACATTCGAATTTGCTGAACGCGTTTTTGTCACGACCTTGAAAATCGTTTGTTTACGATTGTGTGATTTCATTTTACAGTTATTATTTAATAGTTTCAATTATAAAAACGATCTGTGTATTTATCTTTAATGCTAGAATAGGGTGTGCCTGAGAAATTGTACAGTGAGATAATAGTGTGAAAATAACAAGGAAAAAATTTGCTGTACGTTGTTTATATATATTTGTGTGTATATATATATATATATATATATATATATATATATATATATATATATATATATATATGTGTGTGTGTGTATTGAGAGAGAGAGAGAGATATTATACATATTAAATCAAAATTGGGTCTAATTTCGTTTCATATATTTGAAGTAATACAGCATTCCTAATTCACACTTGAAATGATCTGTAAATCTCTCGATGAGCGGTGTTTATACGGCCTCTGGCCATTTTCCGCATCTCGCTCGCCATGTATTTCTGTCGTGGACGTCAAT
>CM068321.1:5613427-5615927 GCA_034766995.1 Acanthacorydalis orientalis | reverse complement strand
GTCGCCGTATTCGAGTTGTCAGCGTGATAAATACGTTCATATTTTAGTATCGCCACATGTGTTTGCTCAAGCGAACAATAAGCTCCTTATACCGAACCTGCGTCGCAATAGAACATATGAACATGACACGTACATTCGGCTAACTGAGCACAACAATAATATAATTCTCCAGATACATTAGTACGAATATTGTGTAGTGGTATTGGTTGTACTAGTAGGAGTAGCAGGGAACACACAGAGTCCACCATGATATTGGTTCGCAATGAAATGTATTCATAACAGAACTGAGTTGACAGAGGTACATATATATGCATAAATGCAACATGAATGAGTGTATGTATATGCATATATATATATATATATATATATATATATATATATATATATATATATATATATATATAAGGGGTACCGGAAAGTGTTTCGTTTTTCTTTTATATTGATATAAAAACCAATTAAAGAGAAACAATTGTATTTTATTAAATAATATATAATTTTCATCATTATCTGTCGCATTCTGCCATCCATCGGCAGAGAAATTCATGTTTTATAAAATTTCTGGTTCTTTTTAAAAAAAAAATTGTTCAACGGTCATTTTAACATGGTTCATATCTATATGTGTCTTATTTCTTACAAAATTGTTCCAGTGACCGAAATAAGTGGTACTCAGACGATGAAATGTCTGGTTAGTAAGGAGGGTTCGGTAGAACCCACCAACCAAGCTCCGAAATTTCTTTCACGTGTCGTAGCCGCATGCGGTCGTTTGTTGTCTTCTTGAAGAATAACGCCACCTCTATACAGTTTCTAGACGTTTTCTGATTAAATTCTGATTCAAGTGATCCAGTTGTTCACAATAGAGACACGAATTAACAGTTTTCTTCGGGTTTAACGTCTCATAATAAATGATTTCTTTATAAATCCACCAAACACAGAGCAATATCTTTCGAGTGGTCCAACTTGAGTTAGGAGATAGTTTAGTTTTCTGATTAGGTTATACAACCATTGTTTATTACGGTTTCTGTTGTCGTGAAAGATAAATTTTTTGACACCAAACACTTTCTCTCCAGACTTTTCCAATTTTTTAAATGTTCTTGTACAATTAATCAGGGGCACTGAAGTGTATTAGACAATTCTTGAATTGCTAATTCTAAATTTTCTTCAATTGCCTCAAGCAACACTTTATCATTTAAACGAAAAAACTTTCCGATACTCCTAATATATTTGAATATGTATATATATATATATATATATATATATATATATATATATATATATATATATATATATATATATATGTATATGTATATATATATATATATATATATATATATATATATAAATAAATAAATAAATAAATAAATAAAAGGTACGTACATACAAAGCATGTGTATGCGTTTGTTTTTTTATTGGATGGCACGGGACAATGCCGCGACATTTGATAAAGTGTTGTCGATATAACATAAACACATACACATACACACACATCACACACACACATTCAGATACACACACACACACATATATATATATATATATATATATATATATATATATATATATATGTGTGTGTGTGTGTGTGTGTGTGTGTGTTTATGTATAATATACGTATATGTGTAAGTGTGTAGTATGTACTACCTTGATCAAACAGTTCCAGGAATTTTTAAATAAAACAAAATATTTGATTATTCATCAAAAGTCATTTTGTTACCTTCAAAGTATTCTCCATCGCTTGCTAATAGTCTACTGCCAACAATTCAACCAATGTTCGATACATCTTCTGTACTCGATTGATGGTAAACCATTCAACTCCAGTCCAGGTAACTCTTGCCCTTCAGTCCAGTGAACTTTTCTGAATAGCTTCAACGAGTGAAAATGGTGTCCTTGCAGCGGCAATTTGAGTTTGGGGAATAGAAACAAGTCAAGTAGAGCTTGATTAGGTGAATAAGGTGCTTACGGGATGATATTGGTCGAGTTTTTGGTAAAAGAAAATTGCGAATAAGTATTAACACATTCGTGAAACATAACCTTAACTGGAAAAATCAGCGCCAAACTTAAAATTATAAAAACCTCAATTATTTTTGCACCATTCTCATAATATAGTATGATAAATTCCTAATTTTACAGTTTTCAGTGTTTAAAAATATTCAAATACATCATCTAAAAATGTTTGAATGGCTCATACAAAGTATATATTTACAATACATTTTTATATATCGACGTATGAAAAATTGTCGGGGGTTAATAAAAAGAAAATAAAACATTTGTTGTGTAACATAAATACATGTACACTCGTACGTACATTTTTCGTACATATCCTGTTAGAAAACCGACACAGACGTAAGAAAAACGTTATGGATATATGAAACTGACAGCGAAGTTACTGACATTCAGTTGGAAAAATCATATAGTAAGTGTATGTTGTAACGCTGAAGACAACTCACGATAGCTTTCTTCGCAGTTTCCGCAGGAAGTATACCGTACATGCATGCAGAGCAGCAAC
>CM068321.1:5603427-5608427 GCA_034766995.1 Acanthacorydalis orientalis | reverse complement strand
GTGTGTGTGTGTGTGTGTGTATATATAAATTTGTTTATCGCGGCGTTTCAGTTTACAGTGACGTGAATTTCTTGTCCAGTTTATTATTTAAATCATGGTATATAACAGGGATGGGCATCTCCTTTAGTAATGAACCCATATATAATACTTTTCATACATTTTTGAATGTTCAAAAGCTACATAAAATATTGTTATAACATTTTATTTATAAATAAAAAAAATACAGCTATATATATATATTAGTTCTACTTACCAAAGCAAAATATATTTAATCTTTTCTAGTTGACGACTGATTGAGTCTTCATTTTTGCAGTTAATAGTTTAAAATGTGGCTATACTACTATTATAGATTATTAATATAAAAGTTTATGAAAAATGGCACAGAAACCCAGTATTGTCTCGGGAGCCACACAGAGCAGCTTTGAGAGTCACAGTTTCTCCACAATTTGTATATAACAACAAATCGTATGTATTCGTTGAATATATTATCAAAGTTGGTTAAAACGACATATTTAAGGTCCTCTCTGCTTAGAAAATTTAATTATAACAAGAAAATGAAATAATACAATACAGTAAAATTTAAAAAAAAATATATTTTTGATAACAACTAATGTAAAATTTGTTGAACACATGCAAGTACCATTACCTTATGTATTAGCATGTGTTGAACATTGTGTATTTACAAGTTATTGCTAACAAAAAAATGTATACTTTCTGTTTTATAACAACTAAGTCAGTATTAAAACGGTTTTACCTGACAAGTGTTTTTTTTTATGATTTATTGTGCGCGATTTCGAATTTAACTAGCATCAGAATATAGAATTGTTCGTACATCAAAAAAGTAAAAGTGTAGAAATAACAGCACAATTCTAAAATAAAAACGAATAAATTTAATAATATTCTCGAGAAAGAATGTTAATTGCACCAAAAATTGAATTTTACATAGTAACTCTCTACATAAACGTCTAATGTCAAAAAAACTGACTTTAATTACTGGTTTCAATCAGTTACCTAAAATAATAAGAATAAAGTACAAGTATAGTCAATATCTTAAAGTTGATGAATTCAGTTTATTCTTTATTCTTGATAAAACTTTTTAATTCAAAGAACTGGCATCATCAATAAGAATGAAATTCAGTAAAGAAAATAAAAAAGTTTTCTTTTTATATTACATTACATTGTAAATATCTAACAACAGCACAAATATTAGTTATTATATAATTTTCAGTGAATTATTTTAAAAAAATTATATATATAAATTTACATCAAAATGAAAAGCATCCTAGACTTTGCGTTCATAAGAATAACGTTTCGGTTAGACAGTTGTCACCTTTTGTATATTCTTCACAGTAGACAGACTGAATTGTTTGCGACAAAGTTTGTACAGGTAACCCAACATTTATGAGGAATATTGAATTATATAAGGACCAACTGTTAGGTAACTTTCACGGTGCTGGAGTTTTCGAATACAGTCACACTTACATTTACTCAAACATATACATACTGTTTGACTTCATCCATGCGGAATTTAATTTGTTTCATTTTATTTCAATTATTTTATCCATTCTTTGTAATGTTGTGTAGTGCACACAAACGTGAAATGAAAACGTTCTTTGTTGCTATGTACATTTTATAAATAAATATATTTAACATACATGAATACTTCTTTGAAATTTATAAACAGATATTTACATATGGAAAATTGAATTTCGATACTCAAAAAAAAATGTTATGCATAAATTATTGGATGCTAGAAATATGTAATCGACATAAATATGCTAATGTTTTAAATATAAAAATTAATTTCGCGGTGATGTAAGAAAAATACACAAATTTAATTTAAAATTTTGAATAAATTAAACTTTCATAATGTAATATACAATTATATTAATCACTGATTAGTATTATGTATGTAAATATATTAGTTTTATCGTACTTTTAAAATAGAAATTAACACACACGTCTCATTGGCGGATCCATGAGAGGTTATTGGGGTAATATCACCAATGATTATTTTTCAATATTTGAAATAAAATGAGCTTTCTTTTTTAAGATAAATTCTTTCTTATATAAACGAGTGTATTTAAAAAAATGTCAAATAGTAAATACCCGCTTTATTGTATTATTTATACTTCTTCATAAATTTTCTTGGTGTTTAGTTCGAATGAACTCTATAAAATTTTCACTAAATTCGAAACTTATCCTTAATCCCCTTCGTTGGTACCAGTCTACTTTAATAAACTAAATATGTTACTTTACATTTAAAGCTAGCTCAGCTATATAGCTAGACGTTTGCCTTCATATATAAACATACATATACGCTCTTATACACAAGCTAAAGTAAGGAGGGTTCAAAGCTTTTACTATACTCTGTAATTGAATTAATGGCATGCTAATTGCTTGGTGTTGTTTTATCAAGGAGACGATAACGTGAAGGATGAGTTTGGGTGGTGTAGGTTGGAGGTGGAGAGGAGGTCGCGCAGAGATGAGACGTGTATACAAACTGCAGGGTTTACAAGTCTATGTAAATATTGTCAAAAGATTGATTCTTCGTACGAAGATCTGTATGTACAAATACGAGGCTTGTATGTTTATAATTTAAATTGAACTACAGTTAATATAATAATATCCGATTCTCTTTTGAATTCTAAATGTTTATAGACATGAAAACAGTTTTTTTTTTTAAAATATAAAGTTATGAATATGTTTATTTTCAGTTTTTAGACTTTTTATGAACAAATACTGTTCTTAAATTTTCTGATTGAATACTTTAAATACTATGTCTATATTTTCTTATGATAAAGCACTGCATATTTCGATAGACTTTTGGACACTTCTACGACTATGGTATCATATTTAAACGAAAATGAAAATTTTAATGATTGGTCGATTTTTTGTAGCTCATTTATGCGATATTTTGACCTAAAGAAATGGTTAAAGTATTGTATTTATTAATTCATTTGTTCTTAACTGCTGTTTTACAAGCATATAGAAATGTGCTATAAAATTTGAGAACACTAGCGAACAGAGATTACATTTGTATTTATATATTCATAACGCTATAACTTGAGGATTGAAATAGTGTTGCCAAGTAATTAGTAATGATATTGAATTAAATGCATGTAAAATTAATTTAATTCACTTTAAAAATAAAAGAAGTCATAATAATTCACCTATGTTATCAAGAAATCATAATAAATCATCCTATGCTATCAGAACAATAAAGATAAAACAGTGACATTTATGTAAATACCTGAGCATGTCAATAAATAAATTTATCTCTGTCGTGGAATGTCACGTAGTTGAATTTGTCAATTAGACTTATAATAGTTTAATTTTTGTAATAAAAACAAACATTTGGATGTAACAGACAAAATACTTAACTGTAATGATATTTTTTCAGGAATACTGTAGTACAATAAATCCTCAAATAACGGAGTACTCTCATAAACCGGAGCAAAAATTTCCAGTCCTCCTATAACGCGATACTTTTATAACACGGTTTCTATATAATACAACTAAATTAGTTTAAGTAATTTTTCTATAGAATTACTTTTTCTATTACAATTTTCCGGTTGAAATTAATGGGGGATATTCTCCTGTTTTTTTTCATGCACGCACATCACCATTTTTCAATAAAAATAATTTGAAATATATAAACATGTATTTATTGACTTTTGTATCTATAAAATTTTATTTCATAACCGTATTCATCATAACATGTTGCTCTGAGAATGCAGTTTTCATATAATGTAGAACGAAACAACCTGATTTAAATGTACTTACTTCTGAGCTTCACCTAACGCGGTTTCCATATAACACGGTACGAATTAATTGCGTTATGGGAGGGTTGACTGTATAATGTGGATTCTTTACTGTAATTAAAACACTCAGGTTATCGAACAAGAGGAGAGAAAATTATTTAATTTATTTTGTAAAGATATAATAAGCCTATATATATATATATATAACATTTTCGGTTTAAATATTTCCTCAAAATTTTGTATAATAAAAACTTAAGCCGCGACTTCGAAGAGGGTGAGAAGCATAACGTTAGTAATCGTTAAATAGTATTTCAGTGTGATTATTGAATTAAATTATTAACTAATACCTTTTTTTACGAAAAAGCAGTTGTCTTAATTTTTTTTTAATTGTTTCAATGTATATAACATTGATTTTAAATTTTATATATTAAATATTTTTAAACGTAAAACGTTCGAGTGATCATAGCTTTTAAATATGAAATACTTTTAAAATGACTGTTAAAAGTCGATGATTTACTTAACTTATATACCAAAAAAAGGATACACTGTTGTTATTAATGCATTTAAATTCTATACTGTAAGTTTTTTTATTCAGAGAAAAATGCAGCTTTTTTAAATAGAATCTTACAAATGATTAATATATATATATATATATATATATATATATATATATATATATATATATATATATATATATATAGTCTTACTGAAAGTAATTAATATATTATTTTTATTTTCTCATCCTTGATTATGCGTTCTGCTGCGACCTATGCTAACTTGTATTCCGATGTCAAGAAAGCTGCAGCCAAACCGTTGTTACCCCGTCCAACTCTAAAGCAGCACATAGAGAAAGTCTTATAAGTTTATTTAAACTTCGATCGTACATTTCCAAGGATTTTATTAGCGTTCGCGAAATGAGACAGAGAAACACTGCGACTTCTTTGATTAAGCCCACGATTATGGTGTAGCCGTTCTGATTTAATTAGCAATAACACACAGCATAACGCTGTTATCTTAAATGTGCATGCAAGAATTTTAAGAAATATTAATCGAGAGAGTAGTTGTACGATTACAAAACTTGAAACTATCTGTCATCTAATCCTGCGATTTTGTAATTCATTATAGTCTTATTACAGTTGTCCTTAAGTAGATATTTATCATTACCAAATCTACCTTTACATAAACGAGTACACACATAATAACAGTGTTGTCCAAAATACTCTTCATCTGTATTTT